>JBBPTU010000934.1:0-16249 GCA_038094295.1 Tylopilus aff. beelii | reverse complement strand
GGTCAGAATCATGATATCTCCTGAGACGTCTTCCGTATCCAGGAATATATTTCAACCAAGGAAATCGATCCACGAGATAAGCACCAGGTCGCAACCCTTCAATAAAGTGTGCGACGATTTGCTGTAATCCGACAAAGTCTGGATGCTCAGTGGACGCAAGACCCGACTTGCCGTACGCAATGCGAAGCATGATGGATACGGAATACCTAGATTAGCATACATTCGTGTCATGGAACACGTGCATACAACGCGATGGGACGTACTGGTGGATATGCTTTCGATAGTTCTCCGAGTCGCTTAGAATGTTGAGAACGAATGTCTTTGCATGTTCTAGCTGAATATCTCTGTACGTCTCCACAGCCTTGGGTTGGAAATGCGTATGGATTGCCTTCCTCAGACGACGGAATAGCTCGCCGTTACCAATCAAAGTGATCCGTTTGCCCCCCGAAAGAAGTTCGCCCGCGGCAATCAGCGAAGGACGGTCGGCGAGCGCGCTACCCTCCTTTTCCATGATCTCGGTTGCCGCCTGTTCACAACAAAAGCTGTCGGCGATGAAGCGAAAAGACAACATCCTGGCTCACCTCGACGCGCGCGACAACGATGGCCACTTTGCCACCCTGGCGAACGGCGATGACTGGACCATACTCGTTGGCCAAACCGACGAAGGTGGAACCGATACTGAGAAGGAGCCGACGATCAGTGTTGGCGTTTCGAAAAGAGTGAGTGGGAAGCTGACTTGACGGTCGGCATGACATTGCGGCAGAACCACGACGCGGGCGGGCCGGGAGGAAGTGAATGGCCTTCCTTTGAGGTAGATCGGCCTCTCTTGCGAAATACAGCAGCTAGGGGGACGACGAAGACCGTCAGGATGAAGACGGTCGCGAGCGCTTGATTAGCGTCCAGCATGTTTGGGACGACGGGTTTCTCACCCTCATGTAAAGCCACGCAACGCAATGTAAGCGCCCATCCGCCAGCTGGGTGATTCGACGACAAATGCAGGTAGTAGCCAGGCTCCTACCCACCGCAGCTGGAGAGGTCTTCGGCGACATCTGAGGGTATATGGGTCGGAATAATGCGAGTGGCAGTGTAGCAAATTCAAAGTCAGAACAACCTTAAGTCCTCGACCTCTCCAGTGGCAGCGGCTGGTAGATAACATTGGTAAACAGTGTCGGCCATACCGGTCCGAGGTGTTCCGTTTGGCGGTCTTTGAAAATACTAGTAAAAAACACTGTATTATTCATTACACGCCTAAACTAGCCTTACACAGAAAAAGACGATTGATGGAAATCGCTGCTGGAAGGAATAATAGATATTATGTGTGGGTTTGTTTGAGATATTTGGATTGAAGTTGACTTTGTGCGCAGTAGGTCAATGGGTGGGCAACTGTATAATGAAATTCTTTAGACACTAGGCAGATGCATGTAAGGCCTCTGAAATGTGTTTCCACAACGAATCGGACACCTTGGTGTTCAACGTGGGAGAAACGAGCTGTGGCGGTACGCTGTGCCGTTGTCGCCTGTGATATCTGGTTGACGTGAAGAAAATACCTAGTGAACTTGGTTTGCATATCAAATCCCCCACTTAAGTCATCAACAAAGTGCCATTGAAAAAATTAGCATACCAACGTCTAATTATTTGATCTCTGATTAAGCTATCGAACACTGGTTGTGTAATGCACTACACGTAAGGTGTTCATAGACAGACTGAGGCCTTTCTCACCGCGTGCTCGTAGAAGCTGACATTATGTCAATGTCTGGTCCTCAAAACACATCCCTGACATGCACTGGCCAATTCGACACCTAATCCATACCAGCGCAAGAGCGGTATTTATGTTGCACCAACCAACTTGAACCACACAATCAGACAGATTTCTTTCCTCTGGGCTCGTACAGTGACAATGATGTGACGACAACCAACAGAAGGACGAACGGTGACCCCGAAAATGTGCGCCATGGTGAACACCAGCCCATTGCCCGTTCCTTGGTCCTTTGTGAGAAATGTCCCTGGGGTGAGTACGTACAGCTCACCGTATATCACCTACACCACGCAGACGATAAGTATGCGTCATCGATGGAAAAGAAGTGGAAACTTACATTGCTGCAGAATGCATAGCCGCAGTTCCACCTGGAAGCTGGTTCGAGGTCCTGAAGGAAACACATACAAGGGGGAATGAGACTTGCCTGAGGAGATAACAAGGTGTCTCTGCAACTGACATACAGGACCTTGACAGCGGTTGGTTGTGGAGAGCATCACCATAATAATTTATCCTGACATTGTAAGTCATGATACACCATTCACAAACACATGTCTTCAGGTTCAAGTTAGTGCCTACAGCCATTTGCATGTTGTGATGAGTGCTGTTAGCACTAGGTGTCCAACGTACGGAGTTTGCATTGGACAACCCTACACGCCATGCATGACTGCACCGACATTGTGACCCTGGGCAGCAAGCGCCAGCTTCAGATTTTGCATCTGTTGCACCATCAGATTGGAGGACGGGAGTGCAAATAGGCGGTATTAGGGATCATGTAGCCATTGATGGGGATGTGGTATCTGTTGAGTGGAATTGAGACTGCCTGTTGCACCTCTGCTTTCGGACGAACTGGGGAGCCAGTTGGCAATGCAACTTGTTGGGACTCTGTGGTGGGGGAAGGAGTTGGGTCAGGAGCAGGTTGATTTGTCCTGTTAGTTGTGTCACCTTTGATGGCATTCCTGTTTGGTGTAGATGAAACTTTCATGGAATCCACGTCTGACAAAGGAGGTGCAGGAGATGGAGAACCGCCCATGGTCCCATTCGCCGGTGCAGGAGGTAAAGCAGTAACCTGCGATGGAGGGGTCTGGGAAAGAGGAATTGCCGGAATCATGTTCATCATCTGCGGCGGTCCAGGGGCCCACAAAGCTGCACCATGGGAGATACGAGGAGTTGACTGTGTCTGAAGTGTCTTCATGTGGGTCTGCATTGCAATTGGAACCCCATTAGGTACTGTGGAGAGTGGCAATGATGTCATTTGCTGTGATGTTGTAAGCTGTGATATACCATTCGCAAATACATGTGGGGTCTGTGCATCTCTGCGAATGAATGGCTGTTGTGCACCAGTCCTAAAGGGAAGGACAGATTGTTGATGACCTTCCGTCAAAACGAGCACCAGGGTCACGTCATTGTTAATATGTTGTTGGTCTGCCTCAGTAAGTAGCGTCATCATATGATGAAGGTATTTCGGAGAAAAATCGTCGATGAGGAGACGATCTTGCTCATCAATGCCCTCTGGCACTATTGGGTCGTCATCTTTGTTGAACCGCCACCACTCTCGTAACCTCCGTGTATCTTCTTCATTCACATCCGAACATTCTACCAAAGACCAACCAGCACTGCGATGGGATTGGCGTAGAGCGGGGGGGAAACCATGTCTTCTGCAGAATGTGGCGCGCCAGTCAACCATGGTACTACCAGACCGCATTAGGCGACAATGAAGATATTGAAGATGGTCGAATCCCCTCTCTTCCACTTCAGCATCCACAGAAGACGACCCTGATGACCGTGGAGGAGGGATAGCTTTCCAAAACCGCTGAGTGTAGGGAAATGATGGACACTGGTATGAATTCTAAAACACATTGTTAGTATAACAAAAGAAGAAAAACGGTTCAGCTTACTTCAAGAATGTCTTCGTAACCATGATCCCGTTCTTTGCGCCATGCAAGGTCATGCTCAGTCGCGACATTGATGAGAGTGAGACGCTCTCTGGGATGCATAGATGTTTCTGTTTGGAGAGAAGGGGTACCAGAATTGTTGCTCTCTCTGGTGCGGATCTTCAGACTGGTGATGCGGCTGTAAGGAGGTCAGCAAACATCGAGAAAACATGAATAAGTTTTCATACTTGGTAGGTTCCAGTCTCGGTTTCTTTACTACATGCTCCTTCTTGTGCAATAGCTCCTCGTCTTCCTTTGTTCCAAGGGCAGGGAACTTGTGCTTTAGCTCTGCGAATTCGAGCCTTTTCTCCCAAACTTGTGCAACTTGTTGTACGTTTTCTTTCTTTAAGTTTTCCCGTGCCACGAGCGTCCTAGCTAATTCCAATGACTGCGCCAGCTCAGACTGTAGACGCAACAGCTTGTTGGAGGATGTTGCCTGCAATACTTGTGTCTTTTGGACTGACTTAATTTCGTGACGGCGGAAGCATATGTAAGACTCGTTGCTAACATCTGTCTCATCGAACTGAACGGACATTAGAAAAGAAGATCCAAAATGGATGGGAACGTACATTCAGAACCGGGATTATACCGTGACCCCCTCTTTCAACCCGATGTTCTCTCCAATACGGATAAATCACCTTTGCGAGGCGTAATAATTGCACGGGTGGTGGTATCCAGGTAGGGACAATGAAGCTAGCAAGCATAGGGAGAGGCAGTGGGGAAGAGAAGATGTCTTGATAATCGGAAAAGGGGGGGAGAATCCATTCCTGATTCCAGGCCCTGGAACCAGAAAATTAGTCAGTATATGCTCATCTGTGGCAGACAAAGTAACGGACATGATGCAGGAATTCAGTCTTGTCGTGAGTTATCTTCTCAAAGATCCCCATTACCAACTCAAACTCGTCCTCCATGATTGCGACAGCTTGAGAAAATTCTGGTTCTTTCCCCTTTGCTTTTGCACTACGCTGAGGGCAAGAATGTGTGGTGGCACCGGATGTGGAGATAGCACCTTGCACACTAGTTCCCTCTCCATGAGCCTCTTCGTTGTTGCAGTCAAGCCATTCCTTGTTGCGCTCGTTCATGTAATATGTGAATGAGTCGATGAGGCCGCTTGAGAGCGCCTCTTCGACTGTTTTGGAAGAATGAACATAGGCATCCAGTTGTGTCCATCCGTGAGAGGGGTAGAGATCCACGTAATTATCAACCAGACCCGTCGAATCCGGCGTGGGGATATACGCAGTGGGAACCGGAGCAGGTTTGTCAGTGGCTCCCCATGTGGAATGTCCCACGGACTGATGGCGCTGCGATGCTGCCGAAAGCACAGCCTGCAGGTGGTGCTCCTGTGGGCATTCCCTGAGCCTTATCAGGCAGTACCATGAGCGCGTGATACAAGATAGCATGACAACATTGATTGAGTTGCACTCATCGTCATCAGAGGGAACATAGGTCACTACATTACAGAACGGCGGGTATTGATAACAATTGTTCAACAGTGGTCTTAAATTGGCCCCAGACAGCTTCCCGAGTGGAAGGCACCTCACTGTGCATCCAGCCTGAAATAAACCCACCCTCCATTGGGATTTGTGCATTCCAGAGCGGCCAGTTGCCATTTGGAAAATTGGGAAATGAGACAATGAAAGACATCCAAAATAAGTCGCACATGATGCGGTAAGCCTCGGGGTACTTGTTCTCGAGACTCGTATTTGCTACCAGACAAGCCTCAATCACCTTTGTTAATCGCTGCCAGTGGGAAATGTTGGTGGGTTCAAAGTTGGACGGAAGTGGGAGGAAGGGGAACACAGCCTGAAAAGATGAAAACCTAAGCATGAGCCAATGATGAATAACATACAGGTGTCAAAAGTCCCGGCTGCATTGATTTTGGGGTAGGTATGACATGTACAACAGGTAATAGTCCAGACAATTCATCTGCAAGGTGTATGGAAATTTCGACCAGCTGTTGAAGTGAGTCAGTAGTCGCTGGCTTCATCACGTGGTGAGTCTTACAATATATTCCGGGATGTTTCTAACATCTGAGTCACCATTAAAACAGATGGAAACGTTGAAGGTGTTGAGAGCAAATCCATGATGCTGATGAATAGTCCCAATGTCGACGATGACCGACATTCTTCCAGTAAAGTGAGGAGCAAGGTGGTCGTGGCAAGTGCGGTGCTCTATTGATTTCCCACGAAGTCATGTGACCATTTGTCGCTCCTCTCTCAGGCTCAGGCTGGCAGTGACTTGAGATCAACACCACATCGACGCACATATTCAAGGTATGGAACATTCACTCAGGTGCCTGCTGTGGGCTACCCCTAGATATGTCCTTGTTTTAGTCACCCCATCCAGGCTCACTCCTCTCCTGACTCGCCAGTGAGTGGGACATCATGGGAAGATCTTCAAAACCCCCTCCTCCGGATGCAAATGGTGAGATAAATCAGGCTCATTCTTTTAAATTTGACGGTTTCATAGTGTTCGTACAAGTTAACCATGGACATTTTGCATGCAAAGTATGCCCAACCCCAAATGGTCAAAAAGTTGTGAGGCGGTGCCATATCCCAGATCACACGATGTCGAAAAAGCATCGACGAAATCTTGCTAAACTGGATAAAGAGCAATGGCAGCAAGCGCCATCTGTGGCTGAACCACCTGAAGAGTCCGTGTCTATGCAACAGGATAGGCCATCGGATGAACCTGTCGAATCTGTTGAGATATATGACGAGGTGGAGAGAAATTTACCACCTTACCCCTGTTCTGACGAGATGGAGAGAAATCGATCAGTACCACTCTGGCAATCAAATCCCCCCACCAAAAAATGTGGGAATTCCACTGTGCCCTTGAGCCAACTTTGGGATGAATTTCAAGCGGAATGTACTATATTTTTGGACGACTACTTTGAAGAGATCCAATGGAAGATGGAGGGCGGTGAATCTCTCTTTTCTTGCACTCTCCCTCATCTTGAGGAAGAACTGCAGCTTGAAGATGACAGCAATAACAGCACTGAAGTAAGTTTTGAGACGATCACTGCCAACTTTGGCATAGATGTGGATGGTGCGTGTCGAAGTCACTCTCTTCCCTTACTTAACATCATACAGCTGTTGTCAATAGTGCTCACTGCACAACTAATAAGTCAAAACCAACATCAACCATCTCCCCTGAAGAACCATTCTACCCTTGGAATTCTATGGCAGTATGTTCAGATAAACAACTACTATGGTAGTAGTTGGCTGACAGACTCGTAGGAATTCCTGACACATATCCTCTTCAGTTCTCCCCACCTTAGGTTCTTGCAAGTGCAGCAAACTGTGGTCTTGGATTGGGCGAAAGCGCTCGGAGCACCTGAGGTGCCTTCGATGTACGCTGTGAAAAAGTCAAGAGACCGCATCATGAATCTCCTCGGATCTCCGACGGAGAAGATAACTGCAGCATCCAGTAACGTGTTCTACTTGAACACTATCAGCAAGGTGATTGCTATGGTAAATAACATATCTAATCTTTATGGTCCATTCGCTCATACCGATGTGCTCGAGTATAGGACTTCGCAAATCCACTTACACAGTTCGTGATGCAGGAGTACCCTGAGGACAGACAAGGCTGTATGTCACAAGTCCACCACGGCAGCAAGATGTTGGAAGATCTCCTGGACGGTCTTGCGCCTCCGTGTGTCTGTGTTGACCATGCAGTTTATTTCGTCAACGAGCTTCTTCGGCAGTCAAATGGCCAGTATTTCATACCCAAAAAGTTTTTTCAAGCAAGGATACTGAGGGATGAAGGATCTACGGAGCGTACTGTATTCACATTGGGACATGGAGTGTCTAAGACATCGGTTCATTCTTCAGTTCTTTTTGGTAGCTTTCATGCATGATTTTTTATCTCAGGTGGGGTTCACAGTGGACCCAGAAAGGTTCATTGTTCCAGTTTTGACGTTCTTCAACACATTTGAAGATCTCCAGCGCCAGGGCCACATCGAGTTTGTTGGTATGTTATGTTGTTTCCAGGATATGCATGTTCACTCTAAAAACTTCCCGCAGCCTCCTCTCTCACGTTCTCAAATCAGATGCCAAATCCACTCTGAGTGAAGTCGGGTGGAAGGATGGTATACACCGTCCCCTTGATCATGTTTATGGATGATGTGTCGGGAAACATCTTGAAGCAATGGAACAAGCACCACATTGTCTATATCTCGAACACGTTGCTGCCATGGATGGTACTCAAGCAGGAATTTACAATCCGATTTGTATCAGGATCACCACATGCATCCCCAATGGAGCTAATGCAAGGCCTCAAAGAGTCGATTCAGTAAGCTTTTGTAGTCCAAGTTCTACTTTTCTACTACTATGCTCATCTACAGCTTACAGGAGAGCAACTGATGAACCAATTCTTGCCTTCGATATCAAGGATGAAGAGGAGGTGATGCTCATTCTGTACAAGCTGATTGTATGCGGTGACAACCCAATGCAGGCAGAGGAATGCAGTCATGGTGGGTTGAAGTGTAACTACTTCTGTCGCACCTGCAAGGTCGGTGGCACGGATGCAGAGAAGAAAACAGACACAGGATACAATGATATCTTCCAGGTATTTCCAAGCTTTATCTTGTCGCAATGTACTCACTAATTTTGTTTCAGTGTGGTGAATTGCGTATGCTCAAAGACACCCACGCTCAGATCAAACACCAGATCCAGCTCTCCATGCTCTCTGGTGGCACAGAGAAAGTTAGGACCACTGTTAGCCGCTCCAGAGTTTGGGATGCTGCAACCTCTGCGGTTGTAAACTGTCTTCTTGAACTCGACAAGATCCTTCGAAAGAGAACAGCAGGAAAGCCTGCGGCCTCAGAAGCGGATGTTACAGCACATTTACAACACGAACTAGATGCGCTGCTGGGGGGTCAATCGATTGATGATCACATCAACCCACTGCTTGGGATATGAGGATTGGACATTCACAAGGACACGCCAACTGAGATCTTGCACACTATACTTCTCGGCGTTGTTAAGTATTTCTGGGGCCAAACTGCCTTCATCCTCAACAAAGCTAATTTACTTGCAACATTCCAGACCTGACTGGAGTCTATAAACAAAGACGGATTGAATTCGCCGAGGCTTGGTGCTGACTAGCAGAAGAGGGCCATCAAGTGGCAAACACGAGTCCTCAGTAAACTATTCAATGTTATGAGCAGTACTATGCAATCAAAGCCTTCTTCCCCAGTACCATATTTCTGTTGTTTCTGAGAGAAGTAGGACTTTTAACAACATTACCATTATTCAACTGACCATCATGAAACCACATAGTCTCATTACTGTCAATCATTTGCATAGCAAAGTGGTTCTGACCATGATATACAATGCCTCTCAAATGAAGTGATGTATTTCAGCTTCTACCCAACAGCTTGATAGTATCAGAGATCTCAAATGACAAGGGCATCGAAGATATGTCAAAAGATAGAATCTGGGGTATTTTGGGTAAATGTATTTTACAAGCATAAGGTATGTTGCATACACCACACAAGGGTGGTTCATTAACTTGAAAGTGATTCTTTACCCACTCATCCAAAGAAGCAACATTACAGGGAATGATATGAAAATGAATATCACCTACTTGGTGATTCAAATGTATTGAATCACAAGAATGACATGATAACCAACCTGGTAAGATAACTTCTTTTAGCAAAGCTTCTAAAATGTCATTGACACTTGCAAAAGTGTGCCCCAATTGAAAGTCCATTGGATAATCATTATGAAGTCTTTCCCTAAGTGACCTTTGTACCTGAGAAAGCATACAAGCCCTTCTTCTGACATTTTGAAATCCTTTGACGATGTCTTGCATATATGTACTTTGTGTACGAAAATGCTTGTTCCATTTGAGTGGGTTATCATTCCAGATTCCAAATAGCATTGTAAGTACTGCATCATATGCACAACTCCAATCTATGGAATCCCAAGGTAAAGTGGTGGATTCAAACAACACTAAATCTGATTTATTCATCAAAAATTCTTGATGATAGGAAACTGCAGAAGATCCCTTGGCAGGTATGTGATTTGATGTCACTGCCTTGGCATCAATTGAATGCTTGCTTCTATCAATGATTCGCCATTCAGTTTCAATCATGTTAGTTTCCCAAGTATCACTGATATTCCACTGCAAAGCAGAATGAAGTAAATGAGGACGATAGAGCCTACCTTTCCATGTTCTGAAGTTGTCTATGAGAATGTTGTGCCTATGACCAATGACATTGGATGGTAAAATGTTCTTGAATCTTAAACAAGTAATATCATTTAAAATTTCATGATCTCTAAATTCGTTTCTTAACCAGCCTGACAAACCTCCTGTTACTTTACTAGCATCAAAGGCTTGAATTATTGCAGTTCCAGAAGCTGAGGTTCCTCTTGATAGTGCTATGTAATATGATTGGTATGTCTGACAATGTTGAAGATCAACTATATTAAATTGTCTTGTTTTTCCCTGTGATGCATAATCAGTCATGGCAAAGTTTGGCAAAACATGGACTTGATGATGAAGAACACGAATAGTTTGATCACTTGGTAAAGTGCAAGAAATTTCCTTCATAGTAAATGGGATTGGTACCACATTCTTTGGCAAACCATTGATTTGTACACTACTTGGAGGATTTGTTAATAAAACAAACAAGGTATCCAACAATAATTGTTTGTGATGTCCTTCTGAAGATGTCCAACCAACCACTGTACATTCCTGTCCATTGGTTATGCACAATTCAGTAGCATCATTATGTTTGATAATCATGGGCATTCCAAGGCAGAGTTTTAAACAGCCTGCAAAATGTTCAGAAGTGTGAGGAGAAGATTTCCATAAAACTTGTTGATCTTCGATTGTAAATGGTGAAATCTTTTTTGGGGTTCTGTTCCTCTTCTGGTTTCTTTCTAAAATATTGTCTTGCACCACTCTTGAATCTTCTGAGAAAAACAAGGTCATTGCTTGGTCTGTATCACTTCCAAAGCGCAGTGAACCTAGTTCATTGATACGATCTTTTTGATTGTTCCATGCAGTAATAATAGACACATTTCTGAAGTTTAAATCAGTCAAAGAAGGATGACCAGGCAAAGGACTAATAATGCGTGAATGCAGAAAGTCAAGGTCTTGTTTTGTGCAACTCTTGTATTGCATATTTTCCAAGGCAACTCTAAATTGATTGTCTGATTTTGACTGTGTTGTTTGACGCATATTTTTATGTAATAGAACTACAGTGGTTATCTGGTGCCACAAAGCTTTCCCTATTGCACTTTCCTGATCATAAAGGGTAAGGCTTGCCAAAGCATTGTTTCCAATAAGCCCACTATACAATGCTCTAGATTCGCCTCCCAAGACTGGAGGCAGTTGTGCAAAGTCACCTGCAAAGATAACATTTATACCCCCAAAGGGTAAATCACAAACATTGAACACTTTAGCTAGCCTTGCTGAAATCTTATAAAGATCATGGCAAGATAGCATGGAAACCTCATCCAAGAAGATATATTTTACACCAGTCAATTTCTCTTTGGCTGCTGAAATAGATGTGGAGCCATCATATCCCTTGTCATGTATACCTAGTATAGAATGATATGTATGACCACCAATGTTTGCAGCTGCTGATCCAGTGGGTGCCAAAACAAGAAATTCAGATGCTCTATGTACCCTTGTGAAGAATTCACATAATGCATTAATTACATGAGATTTACCAGAACCACCCTTTCCACCAATATACATTTTCAGCTGATCAGGTGAGTTTGACAATGCATGATTTGCTACAATTCTGAAAGCTCTCTCTTGATCTTCATTCAATGAAAATGCTTGTATAATATCTTGAAGTATTTTTGACATTCTTAAGTCATCAGGTTTATAAGAGGAAGTAAGATAAGACTTGTCTACAATTTCTACATCTCCTTCAACAGTTCTAAAATTTGAAGTCTCATCCGGGGATGTTGTAGACGAAACAAAAGCAGTATTCAACAAAAGTGATTCCCTTTTTTTATTAAGCACCTCTAATCTAGCTTCTGCAACTTTAGTTCGCCAAGCAGAAGGTGAAAGTAAACAGTCAGGTACAACTTCTAGTGGAATATTAGGTTGCTGAAATTCCTTAGATAACTGGTCAAACCATCCACAGTTTCTCATAAGTTCTTCAACGACAGTCTTATCATATTCCCATTTGCTTGTTTTCTTTCCTATGTAGTCAGTCTGAAAAGAGTCATATTCAAAGTTAGGTTCACAGCCCATTTCAGGATGTCCCTCATCAACTATCTCATCAGAAACAGGCAGGCTATAGCTTTGGGTGAACTCTGTGAATTTTGCCAATTTACGACGTTGTGTTATGGTACGCGTCCCGTCGGTCTCGTCTCCTTTGTTCGTCTAACAAAGAACAATAGACGTAGAGGATGACTAGTAAGGCCTGGTAGAGGAAGTCCAGCTCGGCCGAGGTCTCGCTGGAAGAACCTATCTTCACAGCGGAAGGAGATGAGAACGCAGGTAGATTGCGTAGATCAAACTGAAGTACATGGCGCTAATCTTAGGTATTTATACGTAGCTGGGATAGGGGAAAACGCTATCATAACTGGAGATATGATAGTGGGAGTATAGTGGCGTCCATGAGAGAGAAACTAGACAGGCGTGTGACGACGGTCCCACGCTGGTGAGAGAGCATAAGATCTGCTGGGAGGAAATCTATACTGAGTCCGTATGGTGGTGTACAGGATGAAGTAAACGAGAAGGGAAATGGTGGCGCGGACCTTGTGCCCGAAGGCGGTGAAGCAAACCGAAACAGTCCAGATAGCGATGGAGTCAGTCGACTGACTGCTCCGTGGCGAACGTACCCTCTATGTCGTCCCAAGGGAAGTTTCCCCCAGGAAGCACCTCCCCTTCGCAGAATGAGACGTACCCCTCGTAGGTCCCTTCTTCGATGGCCTGCTTGATAGCGATGTCGAGTTCTTGGGCATGACGCAGAGAATCGTCCCAAACCGTAACACGTTGCATCGAATGATCATCACGTGCATCTAAACATTCGTATTTCACTTTGAAATTATTCATGATTGCTGTGTGCTTGTCTGAGAATTTATAAGATGTGAATGCATCTGACCAAGTGCAATCTTGGGGTCTCAAGTCAAAACCTGTACACCAAGGACAAAACAATGTAAGCATAGTAGCACAGTAAAATTCTCTATCACCCTTATCATGATGAGGGATAGAAGGTCCAATAATGGTTGGAACCCACTCAAACTGACTAGATAAAGAGTGGATACCATGAGTATTAGCAAGAGGATGTTCTTGCAGGAACATATCCCAGTTCTTCAAGCCAGAAACATCAACATTATTCCAGATCTTATTTTTAGTTTTCTGTGAAAAGGCTTCACATTGAAACAAACATATCCAATCATATAAAGGTATGGTATTATGTTTGAAAGGTCTGTAAATATAATCAAATATTGAGCTAATACCAGCAATTGAGTTTTTGGTTCTTGCCAAGACTAATGGATCATCTTCATTAGAATGTACCTTGTCATCGAAATGCCAAACCTTTCTAGCTTCATGAACATAAGAAATCCAATACAGAGGAACAAACTTGTGATTTGTATAGTGATCAGGTTGTTGCAACAAGTATAAGGATGCCAGAGGTGCACCTATTTCAAGCTTTGATGTCAATGCATTCACAATCTGTGTCATAATCTTTCTTGCCTTTTCCTGTCTTTCTTGGTCTCCTCCAATCAATTCAGAACTGCGTGTGAATACACTGTGTACAGTATCAAAAATTGTATAGGTTTTCAAAGGAGTCTTGCGAATATAGTCCGAAACATATGCCACTACTGCTTTAATGGCAGTGCCTGACAATAGACTAGTTACATCTGTGTTACATCTGAATAGATAGGAAATTAAGGGTGTGAAATTATTCATCATAGGTTCCCCCTTCTTCAAATTTAAATAACCTGACAAAGGATCAACAAGAGTTTGAAGATGAACCGGTCGAGGAAAACGTGCTTTGCAAACACCTAATTTGTTTGTCCTGCAACCAACCACAGGTTGATTTGATGAAGGAACTTTATTGATTACACGGGACCCTGAACAAGTATGCACATTGGTACGTAAAAGAATATCATCAGAGGTAGTCATGAAATTCTTAGACCAGTTGTTATAAGACCCACAAATGTCACAAGTACAGTTAATAAGTGAACCGGAATCACAGTTCTGATGTGGAGGAGGTACAGGTAAACATTCAGTAGGCTTGATATACTGTTCATTTATTTCAAGCTCATTTACCAGTTCCTGAACCTTTGCTAAAGGACCTGTAGAAAACTCACCCTGATGACAAGCTTCCAAATATTTAACCAGTTTCTTTTGAAATGGATTTTCTTTGTCCATGACAAGATCTTGTATAGCTTGTGGAGCTATACTATCTTTAATCCATAAAAGCATGTGAAGATGAAGTGTAAGTCGACCTTGTTGTTCAACAGTTGCATAATAAGCCTCAGTGCTACCAAAGAAACCTCTGGGATATTTGAATTGTATCCCATCTTTCATAGAGCAGTCGGGTATCAAATCATCTGAACCAAGAACATGCTTGATAAACATACAAACCATAAGATGAAAGAATCTGGCACCAGCTACAGGATTCTGTGAAACAATTTTCCGTCGTACAGTCTGAGAAAGGACTTCAGGCAAAAATTTCTCATTTGTGGTAGCATAATAAATGCAAATAGGATGTTTTTCATCAGAAGGTGACAAGGTAATATACCACGAGGGTGCTCCTTTCAAAGCTATCATTGACCATATTTCATTTCGCATATGTTTCTTTGAGGTAAGAGAACCATTGACATCTTTACCTACAAGGTCCAAATCATGTAGAAGCTGGAAACATTTCTTTTCCTCATCACTAGAAGGTACAACTACATTACCATCCCGTTGTCTGTTTGCAATATCAGCCAACACTTCTGGCTTAAGAAACAATACTCGATCTACAATACTAGAGAATGAAGCCCTATTTGTCAAGAGAAAACCACTTGTAGTAGCTTGTTTGATCTGTTCATGATTAAATGCAATGAGGGTAAAAGATTCATCTAGTTGAAAACGTTTGTCATGAAACATCAGCATCAAATGCTTACGTGTAAGATCAGACATTAACTTTTTATGCCTAGATTGTCCAATACCACCTAACCCATATGGAAATAACCATGGGAACATCATAGGATACAACTGAACATTATTCCAGAGAGTAAGAGGATCACTATCTCTGCCTACTGCCACAATCTTTCCTCCTTGTTGTAAATGTTGGAGAGCAATCGTTTTTAGTGCACTCAGAGGTAACTCCATGTAGTTTTGACCTGTAATTCCATGCACTGTCAAAGGACAAATCCCAGATATTGTTCCATCATCATCACTGTTGTCATATACACTTCTGGACTCAAGAGGACGATCACCTTGAGAGTGACGATAATCAATGATAACAGGTGGCAATTTTTCACCATAAGCAAGAAGATTGTCCAAGGAGATGTTAAGATCGATATAATCAACATGGTTTAACTTAAGCCAATTCAAAGCATTGAACACCTTATTTCTTCGTACAAGCAAAGGTGTTCTTTTGAAATCCTCATCAGTGGGAGGTGAAGGTCCTGTAAAGATTATTGCAATAACATCATCAAGCTCCGATGGATGAGGAGGTAACACAGCATAGACCTTCTGTACAGGATGACGAAAGGAAATTGCATTTGCTATCATTTTGTGTGACCCTGAGCTCAAAACTTTAACAATACAATGATTATGACGAACTCTTGAAACAAGCATCTTTTCAATATAACTAAGACCGAGTAGCTGTGAAGGGATATCACCATACCACATACCATTTACAAGTGCAAACTTAGGACATACACCTTTATGTAACTGTTGCTCACAGGAATGACAGACCATGTTGCAACCTGAGGCCAAAACAGGTCCATTAATTGCAACAACTTCACTGAGATGATCTTGCCTTTCCTTTCTAGCTACACTTATGTCACTGGAATGCAATAGCCTTAGCTGCTTTTTGCTAAGTGATGTTATAGGTGCTACAAGCTCAAATAATCTACAGAGCTGACCACAAACAGCACAACCTTTTTCCTCTAAAAATGAAGGGGAAGTATCTTTACAAAAATGACGTATTATCTTATTTTTCAATGAGGAAGAAGGGGGGGGTCGGTGGAAACCTTCCAAGGGAATTACAAAAACTATCAATCAATTTACTCCTTTTCAACGTGTGTTCGGGGTTTCCACCATGCTCACTGTATGTACTACTGCTATCCAGAGACACATCTTGTAATTTTCTCTTCCTGGAGGGTTCTATCTGTTCAAATATACTTACAAGTTTGTGCTCATTGTCCTTGTCTTTAATTGCCTCACCAATTTGTAGCAAGTCTTTGAATGTACATTTCCGAGGCACAAATTCACCATATGCAGTCAACACTTGATGGATAATGTTATTCGGAAGGTGGTTGAAAAGCACATCTAATGGAACATTTGCTATACATTTATGGTCACCTAATAAAGCTAGAGCTTGATCCTCTGGAATCTGACAAAGAAATTTAAAGTAAATGGG
>JBBPTU010000933.1:0-16258 GCA_038094295.1 Tylopilus aff. beelii | reverse complement strand
TAACAATATTGAAGGGAGGTTCCTTGGTTACAAGAGGAATAGAATATTGGTAACTAAGCTGTAGCATAGCCACCTGTAGAATAGTATATAAGGACCCAGTTTTGGGGCCAGAGAACAACAAACTTTTCTTGAGAATAACTTTCTCTTACACAAAAATACTCAGAAGCATTTCCTGAGGCTGTTCCCTCTCCACCAATAGAGGTTAAGCAAGGTAAGCCCCTATCACTTGGATAGATAGGTAGACTTCCTGCTATTTGGATTAGTGGATGCCAAAGCCTGAAAGGCAGTGTCTTCGCTACATAGCCACTCCACCTTGAGCATGGGAAAGTGAGCTATACCTTTGCCCATATAGGCAACTCATTACCTCTACTAAGTGGTTAGCCTAGTGAATCTAGCTAACACTGTAACTTGCACAACTCTAGTGTAAGAATACTTAGTAGACACTAATAGTTCCTATTGGCCTAACAAACCATTGTTTACATATTACTGTATTTGGTTAAACTTTCTTGTGAAGAGAATTTTGTTGCACTTGGTTCCCTGCTATAGCCACAGCCTAGTCCAACACAGCCCAGCTTACATAAGCTCCATTTGGCCAAGTTAGGTAACACCATCCATAACAAGCCAAGCATAGCCCTGCACTTCAGGCACACAAGCCAACCAGGTTCTTTAGGCTTCTACATAGCCTCATATAGCATTTTGCCTCATTTGGTTGCATAGCCAGCTAGCTATCCACCAATCAACTTTCATTAGGTCAAAGCCTAATCATCACCTACACTTCTCAGATCAACCTTTCCTAGCCAAAGGAACTTGATCTCCAACACACTTGTCTTAGTAGCTCAAAGCCTAAGCAAGTCACTTCAAGCTACATAGTTAGCAAACTAGCAAATTAACCCCCCTTACCTCTTAGGAACTAAGATTCAGAGATAGGAAGAACAACCAGGTATCCAATTGGCTAAAGTGGTATCACAACATAGTTGTTTGTATTTGTTTACATCAACTATTCGCCTAGGTAATTAGAGTTGTCATATACCTAGTGCTGGTTCAGATTGGCCCTGGAGACTGGATTCACATATAGATCAGCTAGTGTCTATTGAATTCAGCCTAAGAAGCGACACTGGGACCCATTGCGGTTGCCAGTTCCTGTCCAGAGTGGCTTGGTCGGGAGGTGGTGGCACGACAGGTGGCGCGATGGGCGGTGGTGGGGCTACCGGTTCGGGAGTTGGTGGCGTGATGGGCGGTGGTAGGGCTACCGGTTCGGGAATTGGTGGTGCGATGGGTGGCAGGGGTGTGGGTGGGGCGGTGGGGGCGTAATCCCACTCCGATTGGGGAGGGTCCGGCGCTCGGGCGGGGAGGAGGGAAAGGGCGAGAGTTCCTCGAGGGGTGGCTATTTCGAACCGGACCCCGTGGTAGCAACGACTCCAATGGTACACCACGAGGAAGGAGAGGAAGGCATAGGTCAGGGCAAGGGCACAGAGATCGGGGAATGAGAACATGGTGGTTGGGAGGGGAGCGATTTACTTTCGGATGGGAAAATCCTTTGGAAAACGTCCTTGATAATCTTTCAGCGTCCTCTTGGCGTGGGAGAGATTGTGAGTCGGTTCCCACGAGTTCTCGTTATCGGCGTATCCCTTCCATCGGATCAGATATTCCCAGGTTCTGCCCTTACGACGGTGGCGTAGGATTTCGTCTATTTCGTATTCTAGGTCCCCTTCCACTATTTGAGGGGGTGGCCATGCTGCTGTGGGACCGAATTCAGGTGTGGTGGTCGCCGAGGAGAGTTTAGTGGCGTGGAACACGTCGTGTATCTTCCAGGTCTGGGGAAGAGACAGTCGATAATTGAGTCTGCTGAGGACCTGAGTGATTTCGAAGGGTCCGACTCGTTTTGGGGAGAGCTTCCGGTGGGCGTACTTGATACGGAGGTCCTTTGCGTCCAGCCAGACTTTATCCCCCACCTTCCACCCCTTGAATCGAGTGTTCACTCGTTCTCTCATATCCTGCTGAGCTTTTTGGTGGGCCGCAAGGGCTTCCTGTCTAGTCTTGTCCAGTAGACACAGTCGGTCTTCCAGGGCAGGGAGGAACGTAGTTTTGGTGAGGGGGGGGTAGGCTCTGGGCTCATACCCCATTATCAGGGAGAAGGGGGAGGTATTCGTGACAGAGTGTACAGCAGAATTATGGGAAAACTCGGCCATGGGAAGGAGTTCGCTCCATTTCTCCGGGGTGTTACCGCAGAAGATGTGTAGATAGGTTTCGAGTTCCTGATTAACCCGTTCGGTTTCCCCATCGGTCTGTGGGTGGTAGGCGGTGGACAGGGCTACGTCATAGTCAAGCAGGCGAGCTAATTCCTTTGCGAACGCGGAAGCGAAATGAACCCCTCGGTCGGAGATGCACTTATCGTGGAGGCCGTACCGAGGGAAAACGTGGCGGAAGAAGAGGGTCGCGATGTCCGCCGCAGTCGCCGTTTTAGTGCAAGGGATGAAAATTACCCCCTTCGTAAGGCCATGGTCGACCACGACCTCACCAAGTCAAAGGCGCCCGAAAGAGGTAAGTCCGTGATGAGATCCACCGAGATCTGCTGAAAGGGGCGGGTTGCCGAGGTGGGAATGGGAGAGAGGCCGGGGACAACAGGGTGAGTATTGACCTTGTTTGCTTGGCAGACATAGCAGCCCTGGATGAAGTGGCGAATGTGGGAAGCAAGTCCCGGCCACCAATAGTCGCGGGAGACTCGAGCCAAGGTGCGGAAGCAACCCTCGTGGCCCCCGGCGGGGGAGAGGTGGAGCGCTTGCAGGAGTTCCTGGCGAGCGGGCTCTGGGACGTATAGGCGCCCTTTGAAGTAAAGAGCGCCGTCGAGGAAGGTCCAGTCCGAAGGGTCAGTGTGGGGAAAGGGAGACGTCGAGGAAGACATGGCACGGAGGGCATCCAGCACCAGCGGGTCCTGTGGGGTGGAGTTGGAGATCTTATTGGCCAGGGCGAGGTCAAGCCTGCGTACAAAGGCCGTCGGAGGTAGGAAGACAACATCCTTGTTATCTTGGGACGCATCGACGTTGTCTTTTCGGGACAAGGCGTCAGCAGGCGCCATAGCGGTCCCCGGGAGGGCCGTCCAGATCAGGTCAAAATCCTGGAGGAACATTTGCCACCGTGCTTGGCGGCGGGACAGGTTGTGCGGATGTTTGAAGTAGGTGAGGTTTCGGTGGTCTGTGAGCACTGTGACGGGGTGTAAGGTGCCAGACAGGTAGTGTTTCCATTCGGTAAGGGCCAGGATGACCGCGAGCATTTCCCTGTTGTAAATGTCGTAATTACGTTCTGCCGAGCCGAACGTCTTAGAGAAGTAAGCACAGGGATGGAGGTCGCCGGCAGCATCCTTTTGCATAAGGACTGCCCCTGCGGCGAGGAGGGAAGCGTCAGTCATGACCGTGAATGGGGCCGCAGTATCTGGGTAGCGGAGCACTGGTTTGGTCAGGAAGGTCTCTTTTAATTTGGTGAACGCCGTTTGGCAAGCTGGGGTCCAACTCCACCCGGCCCCCTTTTTGGTGAGGTCATGTAACAGGCGGGCGAGCTCTGAGAAGTTTGCAATGAATTTTCGGTAGAAGTTGCAGAAGCTGATGAAGGACCGGATAGCTTTGACTGACGTGGGGGGTTGCCAGTTTTCGATTGCGGTAAGTTTCGTGGGGTCCATCTTGACTTCTCCCTTCTTTACGATCATTCCGAGATATTCGACTTCGTGGACATTGAAGCTACACTTCTCCAACTTGAGATATAGCTTATGGTCCCTCATTCGCTGCAATACTGCCCTGGTGCGTTTATCATGTTCCTGTTGATCGTTAGAATGAATCAACAGATCGTCCATATAGATGATCAGCCATCCTTCGGCGATCATATCGCCAAAGATGTGGTCCATGAGGGCCTGGAACGTGGCAGGGGAGTTACAGAGACCAAAGAACATAACGGTTGGTTCAAAAAGGCCAAAGGGGGTGACGAACGCGGCTTTCCACTGGTCCTCGGGTTTAATGAGGACGTTATTATATCCCCAGCGCACGTCCATCTTGGTGAAGATGGAGGAGTCCTTCAGCTTATCAACTAGGTCCGAGATGAGTGGAAGGGGGTAGGCGTTTTTGATCGTTCCCGAGTTGAGATGTCGGTAGTCTTGGCAGGGGCGGAGTTTGCCGTCCTTCTTTGGGACGAAAAAGAAGGGGGACGCCTGAGGAGATTTGGATGGAACGATCTTTCCACTTTTTAGATGTTCGTCTACGAACTCCCGACATGCTTGGGTCTCTGCTGGGTTCAGAGGATAGGACTTTGCTCGTTTAGGGACGAAGTCCTTGGTGAGATCTATTGCATGATCAAAGATTCGGGACGGCGGGAGTTCTCCCGGAGGGGGCTCCTTGAAGACTTCTGCGTAGGCTTGGTAGGCCGGGGGTAGTGTTATCTCCTTCTTTGGTGACGCCGCGGCCAGGGTGGTGGAAACCGTAGTTCGTCGTATCGGGTATGCGCGGGCTGCCTCGTGGTCTAATTTCTTCTTCCAAAGTTTCGCTATCTTAGCGTCCGGGTCCATCCCCAAGTAACGTACGAGATATCATTGGGTGATCGCCTTTGGGGAGTCATGTCGTAATTTCGGCATTACATTGGGAAGTTCAACGGTCCCCTTTGCCCAGTCAATGAGAGGGTTGGTTTCTCGTAACCAGGGGAGTCCCAAAATAAGGCTTTCTTTCCCACAATCTATAACCATGAATTGCCGTAATTGTTCCTTGTCCCCAATCCGCAGCGTCAGAGTGACTTGATGGCGGATTAGGCCATTGCTATTTGTAGTCCCGTCCACGTTGCTTGCCCTTAGTGGGGTCTTCATTCGTTCCTTTTTCCATCCGTACCGGTTTACGAGATGTCTGTCTATAAAGCATCCGGTGGCCCCGCTATCCACTAGTGCGGGTTTGTCGACGATTTGCCCAGTAGTACCAGCGTATAGGGAAGTGGGGATTCTCATTGATTTAGACTTGGTACTGGTTACGATTACAGGGGCGATCCTGGGAAGAGAAGGCGTCGATCCTTCCTTCCCTTTCAAAAATCCGAACTAGTGGTTACGTGATTGGCGGCTTCCTCATCGTCGCTACTATTCTCCTGTTCGTCGTCGTGTTTCTGATAACAGATTCTGAGGGTCTTGATCGCAGTTTCTTCGGAAATCCCCTGTTCCTTCATGAACTTCTGCATCTGGGATTCCTTTTTCACTTCCGTAGCCCTGACGTGGTTATGGTTCCTTTCGCCTTTCCCTTCTCCTCGGCCCCTGTTCCAGTTCCTCTGTCCTGAGTTTTTGTTGGGATAGCGGGGGTGGTTCCTTGTGGAGCATCCGGGTTTCTTGCAGATGAAACACAGCCCCTTTGCAAAGCATTCCGCTCGCTCGTCCGGGGTGAGGCGGATGGCATCTACATCCATCTGGTAGGGGTCTCTTTCGTTATGGTGACGCCGGATTGACGGGATCCATCCCGATCCCCCTCCCCGATCGTATTTGCTTTGCTCGGCGAGGTCGTAGAACGCCCCGGCTCTGTCTAACCATTCTTTCATGTCTTTAGGTTGAGGGACGACAAGGGCCATGGCCTTCGCGGTGTCCAAGTCTACTGCTTTGCGTAGGATTCGAAAGACGTCGTTGACATCCTTCATCTTGGCCCTCCCGGCTTCCAGTTCAAACACTGTCCTAAATTTGTGGAAATCTCCCTTGAATTTCCTGACGTCCATAGCATGGAGGGCGTTTCGAGCTCGCTGTTCCATGGATGCCGGACAGAAAGTGGTGAGAAAGTTGTCCGAGACGTCCTTGAAAGTAATTTTCTTTCCTTCCTCGTTATCTCCATACATCTTGTCGTACCATCCTTCGGCGAAGGCCCTTCCCTGCCCCTTGCTCATTCGGTTGAGGAAGGTGATGGTTCGCTGCTTGTCTCCTTTAGTAGAGGTATGATCAAAGATCTGGGGGTTGGCGTCGAAGTACGCCCGCATCTGGTTGTGCCATCGATTGGCATCCTCGGTCTCACCGGAGAATCCGTCGGGGAGGGCGGCCTTATTTTCCTTGCTTTCGTCGGCCATTGCTCTATCAATTGCCCGTTGCGTTCTTTCGTGAATTCGGGCGAGGGTATCGGGAGAGGGTGGGGTGTAGTCGTCTGGGTCAAAGAGGCCAAAGCATTCTTCGCCCGGTTCCAGGTATGGGATAGGTTCCTCGTAAGAGTGTGGAGGTGGGTCCGTAAGCGGTTCAGTGTCGACTTGGATGGTGACCTCCGGGTCCGCGTATTCCCCTTCACTTTGTACGGGGTTGGTGGTCTCGACTTCAGGCCTGTGAGGGACAGAAAGCTCTGCGGTGGCTGGAGTTGTATCGATCTTGGCCTGTGGTTCTGGGGAGCTTCCAGAGCGGAGGCGGGTTCTTAGTGCACCGAGGAGGGATCCGGTTTGACTCGAGGAACCTGGTATGTGCCGACTTCGAGTCGAAGGGCGAGCAATCTGCGATGCTGGATTAGGAACCTCCTGGTGGGGGTGTGGAGGGTGAGGGCGCAAGGAGGTAGGGGTCTGGGTTTGGTCGTCGGAGGAGTCGTCTGATGGGGGGCTTCGGAAGGACGTGGTTGGGGTAGGCGGGCTCCGAACCTAAGAGTTGGAGCCAGGGGAGGAGTTTGATCTTTTGTTACGATACGCGTCCTGTTGTTCCCTTCTCCTACGTTCGTCCAGCAAGGAGCAATAGACGTAGAGGATCACAAGTAGGGCTTGATAGAGGTAGTCCAGTTCTGCGAGGGTCTCACTGGAAGAACCTATCTTCGCAGCGGAGGGAGATGAGAACGCAGGTGGATTGCGTAGATCAAACTACAGTACATGGCGCTGATCTAGGGTATTTATACGTAACTGGGATAGGGGAAGACGCTATCATAACAAGAGATATGATAGTGGGAGAATGGGGGCGTCCATGGGAAGGAAAACAAGCAAGCGTGTGATCAGTGTCCCACGCTGATGAGAAAACATGCTATCTGACGGGAAGATCTAAACTGAGTCCGTATGACGGTGTACAGGATGGAAAAGACAAGAAAGGAAATGGTGGCGCAGACCTTGTGCCCGAAGGCGATGAAGCAAAGCGAAACAGTCCAGATACCGATGGAGTCAGTCAATAGACTGCTCCGTGGCGAACACACCGTCTACGTCTTCCCAAGGGAAGTCGCCTCCTGGGAGCGTTGCTCCGTCGCAGAACGATACATACCCCTCATAGGTCCCTTCCTCGATGGCTTGTTGGATTGCTGCATCGAGTTCAGTAGCATGAGCGATCGAGTCGTCCCAGACCGTAACATGAGACACCTGCCAGTTTCTACCTTGTTGCCGACACAGCCTTCCCAAGGGGAGCAGATGCTGTTTGTGAACACATCTGTGCACCTTTGAAAGATGGGCAGCAAGTGGGTGGAACACTTGCAGAGATTGATGAACAGATTGCTTTCAATCGTGAGCTATTGTCTTTTCGTCAAACTGCAGAATGGGGCATGAGGAACTTGCAAGGGGCCTTTGGGTGACTTCAAGTCCCTCTTGATATCAATGATGAAGAGGGTCAAAGCAATCTCATTGAGATATGCATTCGTTTACACAATCTACGTGCAAAATGGGTTGGAATCAACCAAATTCGGAGTGTTTACATGCATCATTGGCAGGCAACTGAGTCAGATCGGGAGTTATGGGCACACTTTGAAAACATCATATTTGCTGAGCAACAGAGTTGAGACTGTGTATCAAGATTCCATGTTACACTAGAGTATATTGAGAACTGAATTGTAATCTGATTTATCTACCATCATGCAGGTGACTGTAGAATAAGTGTATGTGACATGAAGGGTTGTGATGAGCCTGAGGCCATGGTCTCCCCTTTACAGCTGTTCCCAAAATGTATGATACTTTGTACATATTTTTTGTAAGCAACGTGAGAGGCCTTCCCAATTTGGAATCACACTCCTGGGTGGCCTCAGACGTGCAATCCTACGACACAAAACTACCAGTATGCCTTACTCAGACTCTGATGTTGAAGGGCTCTATGAAGATCATGATGCCGACAACGAAACAATCATTGCTATGGGCACACCAGGTCTAGCAGATGACCCTGATGTCGCACAAACAAGTACATGATCATAAGTACCAGATCTGACTTGGATCTGTTGAATCCGAGTTGTGAATGGCGCATATAGTCGTGAAAGAAGGACCTTTTACTTTCATTTATGAGACGACCATTCCAACAGCATCAAAGGAATGGAAGCAACTTCGTTCGACGACTGAAAGCAATGTGACCTACTCTGACGAACTCGAAAGCCATGCTGGCCTGGATGCTGATGATCATGATGGCCCAGGTGACCTGAAGCCACTTCTGCCTACTCCTTGCATCAAGAAATCTGTCAAAAAGTCAAGGAAAGGCCTATCAAAGCAGAAAACGAAGAAGCAAAAGGTTGATCATGCTGAGCTGAGTACTGCAAGTCCGAACAGTCAACAACCTGATGTGGAACAGCTGGAACCTGATGGTGAGCCTCCGAGTCTCGAGATCTCTGCTCATCTGTGGTTGGAAATCACAATGATGGTTGCTACACCATTAGGTCGTGCCAGCCACTCTGGAAAGGGAAAGAATGTTATGCTTGTCGAAGCAGAACAATGCCCTGCGTTTTATTTCCTGGTCGACACATCTTTCCACAAGCTTCTTCAGAAGATCACAAGCCTTGCAAAAGTCCCTGTAAGCGAACTTACCACCACAAAACTGTTTTGGAAGCACACAACACCGGTCAAGGGCGAACGTTTACTCCTAGCTGACGAGAACAGCTATAAAGCAATGATGAAGGCAATCCAAGCAAAAAAGGGTAATCCAGTCATCTATTTCTATATGCCAAAGCCAACTGTGAAGGAGAGGGTTGGCGAGGAACAGGTCTTTATCGAGTTTTCATTTTTTTTCTGGCTAACTACTAGTATTCTAGCCTTATATTTCAAGCATCCCAAGTCAAAGTAACATGGCAGTGACCCGGAACAATTTGAAGGGAGCTGACACTGTCAAAAGCCAGATTGTACTACTACGTGTAGCGCTACATCTATATTTGTGTTACTGATATGGTCACTTAGGACAATATGCATACGAACTATGCACTACAACTTGCTAAACTGGAGGAACACTATCCGGAAAGCAACCATCCACTTTTTCCACAGAAGTGGATATATACACAAGGAAAGGAGTGTTGGGAGCTCTCTCCACTTTGCCTTGAGGCCTGGGCATCAGCCATTGTAATATTTTCTTTGCTCTCGCTCAATGAACCTAATTATTTATTTTTATGATAGGCTATGGGGCACACAACGTATGATGCACCACCAACATCTGCCCATTTTACAGCCTCGACAACAATCAAACCAAAACGTCCAAATCCTGATGCCACAATGAGTTCATTTGCTGCTTATCACCGTTACAAACAAGACACCCATGATGCCACTGGCAACATGATCGCTACGAGTCAGCAAACCACTCAAGCAACGGTCCTGCCAATGAATGTCCCTATGCCTGGGCTATTGTATCCAAGTCATGCTACTGGTGGTCATAGCAACATGCCACAAATGTACTTTCAAGTCCCGCTACACCATCCATCATATGCTGTCTACCCACCATCGATCCATCCACCTCCTGTTTCGTATCCAAGTCAATACTATCCCGTACAATATCCAGGTCAAGTACACTATCCAGTTCCACTGGCAGGCTCTGGATTCCACGCAGTGCATGCAATGCCTCCACCAAGTGCTTTGTCACCTACAGCAACAATGTTCCAGGACTGCGAAATCACGCTTTCTCAGTTTTGTGCAAGGTATCAGATCCCTTCTGAAGACACCGAAAAACTCACAAAGATTGGATATCAGCCTGGGAACTGGCTTATTGAGCATTTTTTAAAGAGTGATTGGAAGGATGCAGGCTTCACTGTTCTCAGATGGCATACTTTTTTACATGCTCACAACACATTCTATAACACAGTCCCCAATGGCCTGTTCTGAGGCAGCATACATTCTGTTCTTTAGTACATACTGTACTATTACACTCATTTACAGTGCCATTCATTCAATGTACACACTTGTTCACCAGTGGTCTGACTATCATAGTAGTATTGGCACGTTATTCATGAATATACCCTGCATGACGAAACCATCCATTGGCCATCTCTGCCATTATGTGACCACATGCATCAAGTAGGACAGCAGGCGGGTTCTCATCATGTCGCAAATGTTGGGCATGGTGATGTAAATAAGCTTTGACTATCCAAATTTCAGGTCAATAGAACTGCTGTAACTTCAAGTCAAAGACATACGAGAACTAAATGATTCTTCAATCGGGTTTAGATCAGGTGAATATGGTGGAAGAAAGAGAATAAGAGATCCTATTAGTACAATCAGTCAGTACATAGTGGCGATCAAGCAAGACAACATTCAAACCTGTAGCATTCACAAGATCAATGAGATCTTGGTTGTGGTGGATATGGCAGTTGTCGAGAATGATAACAGACCTTTCTGCAGGGAAAGGTTGCATGTTTGGGAGCTTGAAAAGAGTGTTTAGATGATTTTAGTTAGGCATCTGAGTCTATACATATGTAACAGGAACACATACCACTTTCTCAGCAATAAAACTGTAGAATAACTCACTGTCGAATGATCCTTCCACGACATTGGCAGCAAGATAACCATCAACAGTGAGTGCTGCAACAAGAGAGAAGCGGTTACCCCTCACGAAGACATCTGTGAGGGTCACACAGCTGCCTGAGGGTGCTCTACCATAATGATGCACCCAGGTCAACTCATTTTTGCTTGTTTCGTCAACAAACACAAACTGCGAGCCATCTGGAGCAAAATCTGCTGTAATGACCTCCTTCCATTGACGACATTGTTCTTCATCTCGCTCCACTGCCAATTTCTGAAGGAGTTTGCATGTGAGACCATCCTCAAGAAGGTTATGCAATAGAGTTGATTTAGAGATTCTAAGATCATGGACGAGTGCCAACCAGGTCACAACTTCATCAAGGTATAGGTCAGATTCTGTTGCAAACAGATCTTCACATGCTGTGAGCAATGCACGTGTCAGAATACGTGCTCAACCAGTGAGTGGGGAGGGGGGTTGGTTGACATTTCCGAGTTCATTGAATACTGCACACCAGCAATAAAGGCTAATGTGAGAGACTCCAAGTGCTGCCGATATGTCTTCTGTGTTCCATCCAGCCTCCCAGAGGTGGAGGGCACACTCTTTGAGGTCTTTGCTGATCTGTCAAGGTGGCATGCAGCGCTGAGATGCTGTTGGTTCCAAATCAGGAAGGCCTCTCGTGTTGCTTACAAAAAAAATATGTACAAAGTATCATACATTTTGGGAACAGCTGTAAGTGGTGTAGATAAAAATGGATCCTCATCAGATTCACTGTCATCAGTAATCCACATTACACTTCCTCCACCTTTGGAATACCACTCTTGTTGGAGTCACTCATGCCATGACTTTGGCATCCAAGTCTGATGTTTCTTACATGTTTTTGAATCCCCCACCATCTGCATGAACTCCAGACAAAGTTCAGCCTTGTTTCAAGCACGATCTGCTTTGTAGAGGCTATTCTGTAGTGTAAAGATTTGATCTTGAAGCTTGTCAATTGTTTTTTGACTATCCCGAAGCTGCTGTGTGAGTGTGAGAATATGGGTAGTATGTAATGAGCGGTTTGCTCACTCTTCGTCATGGGCTCACTGGACTTGTGGATCAAGTGCATCTGTAATTTTGCTAAAGAGGTCCAAACCAGTTGTACATGTATTACAGCGAGAAATGGGAGCATCATTCCATTTGGAATGAGCAACAGCTGTAAGGCACTCAGGAGGTTGCTCCTGATCAGATTCTGACCATGGTATAACAGGGCTTGATGCATGATCAGCATAATCATCATCATCCAGGTCTCAGGTCCCTGCACACTCATTGATGAGTTCCTCTATCTGCAGTGCTCGTGTCACTTCTGGTGGGCATTCACCATCACCAGTCAGCTTCTTCGTCCTGGTTAACTTTAAAGGACTCAGCACTGTACAGCATGATGCAAAAAAAGATTGTACCTGTTTAAATTTCGTTTGCAAAGACTCTATTGTTCACTTGGCAACCCCTTTTTCATGAGCCCAGCATGCATGCTGTTGATGTACTGATGTCCAACCCTTCAAACCAAGTGGTTTCTCAGTCTCGAGGATGTCGAGAAGTATGTTGACTTCATCTTGTGTGAAATTGTTTGAGCCATGAGGTCAGCCACATTTTGACTTTGGTTTCAGCTCATCATCACCAATATCACCTTCATAAACCTCGTGGTTACACTTCCAAGTCCAGACTTCCTTGGCCTTGCCTTTTCCTTTGTTGCTGGTGGTCTGCTGCTTTTTGTTGCACCTGCTTCCGGCAACCTTCAAAGCAGCTGTTCGGTGATGAGTTTTACTTGTGACCACCACAGAATTAGGAAGGTCACTGTTACTGCCATTCTCACAATGCTCAATGGTGGCTCACAACTGATCCCGTTCGGCATATGGGCCACTGGCAGTAGTCTGACTAGTTGACAGTGCCGAAGCACTAGCGAAGTTGGCAGGAGTGGTGAGCTCAAATATATTGTTCTATTGAAGAAGGGGGCAATTAATCAGCAATGTCAACTTTCATCATGCCAGTTGGATCCTACCTGGCTTGTGGTGACCTTCGACATTGATGCTATGGCTTGGTTTTTACTCAGTTGGCCGGTGAATGGCACCAGGAAGTTCTGTGTGCCAGCAGGCTATTAAAATCAGTGAAAATGTTGCCAGAAAAGTGAAAGTAGAGAGTACAAACTGGTATGCTAACAACCACAGGCACTGGAACCCACCCGCCACTCTCATTGCGGACATAAGGGTTGCCTGCATGATCATATTGAATCCCATGCGCCAGAATGGATTGAGGAACTAAAGTAGACATGATTTGGATGATCAGAAAAGACTCTGAGTGGAAGAACATGGTGGGACATACTGCAACAAGCTGGCCTTTTAGTCTTGCTTGCTTGAACCATCAGAACCACTGATTTCTTGAAACACTGTACATCTGCCAGTGCATCCAGGTGTGCATGAGTGCCAGTAAGATGACCAAAAATTTGACTTACTGATTTCCTTGCATGGCCCACATCATATGCTCTGGACTCAGACTCAAGTCAAATTGTTCACCCAGGCCAATGAGTCACTTGCTAGACAAAGCAGTGGAGTCAGCTCAGTTGAACAGTGCATTTCGGGTTAGAGACATACCTGTATACTGCTACCTCTTCATGGTCATCTTGCAGACCATAGCAGCATAGATTGTCATGCAGGCTGAATCACAGTGCTAGGGGTACCCCATTTTGGTAGAGTCACTGAGGATGCCAGCATACTGACCATTTTGGAAATAAAGTTTATTGAGGGGGGTGGTTGTGCAGGCCATGCACATTTTCGGACCAGCAACTCAGCAAACCTTCCATTTGCAGTCAAAAATATTATATACATTTATTATTTAATCCATGGGAAGTCATCCACTAGTGGAAGACTACCAGCTGACTAGTAGGCTCGGCTAGTAGTTTGAGACCCACTAATAATTAAATCTCATTTAAAAAATTTAGTAAATGCGGTAAGTTCGTCAATAGACCACAACAGCGTCTCTTGCGTTTGCTGCAATGCCACATGCTCGATCTCCCACAACTTGAATGCCTTTTCCTCCCTCCACGCAGTCCTCTCCGCCTCCCACTTTGACCAGTCCTGGTCACACTCCCTGTGGACTTGGGCGAGCGCCACCAGCTCCTCTGAGCGTTGCGTTGTGTCATGCAGCATGACGTCACGTTCCTTGGTCCAAGCATCACGTTCAGCCTCCAGTTGGGACAACCTGGCCTCGACGTTTTCTGCTCGCACCGCAGTTTCAGATAGTTCAGCCAAGCGGGCTTTGAGACGTTCTTTTTCTTGAGACGTCTCCTTGTGTTGCGCTTCCCACGCGGACGAATCTTTTTCCCACTGTATTCGTTCCTGGGTCCATTGGGTACGCTCTGCTTCCCAAGCCATGCGGACAGGACCCGTGGGCTCCGAAGACTGCTCGAGTTCGGCAAGTTTCATCTTCAATCCTTGAAGACTTCCACGCTCCTTGACTAGCTCACGTTCGAGGCATTGAATCTCTTCCAACTTGACGTTGAGTAACGACAACACCTCACCAAGTCTGTGTTTTGGGGAGTCGCTCTAGACAGGGCAAGTTAACCATGGAACAATAAAGTAGCAACCAACACACCAGTCTCTCGGGGATCAGCCGAGCCTGGGAACTGGCCGGTCGATTATCCTGCACGACGTCCATATCCGTATCTTCCTGGCCTTGCCCTTGACTAGCTTGAGCAATAACACTCACCAGCAATAGCTTGGTAGAGGGCTGCTCGACGCGGTCATCCACGATATGTTCACTACCCTAGATGGCGTGTCAGCCTCGCCAAACAATGATCGGGTGGAGATGATTCACCTTGGGAGGCTTGAGAGATGACATCAGAGGATCGCCGATGTGAACGATCTTGAGTTCCGGCGGATAGATGCCCATCGCCTCTTGCGTACTCTCTTCCTCTTCTTGGCGAAGGGTGATATGCAGTCGTTCCCTCTTTTCTTCGCTCAAAGGCTTCACGTCGCTGTGTTCCTGTGTATCCAGTGTTGTACTGTTCGCCCCTGTGGTCACGCCCTCTACTCGCAGCTCCGGACCACTGTCAACTCCATTAACGAGCGAGAGGGGTGACACCATCGACAACAAACAACCGTTTAGGTTTCTTGTTCTTCAGCTGCTCCGCCTCGCGCACCAGCTGAGCTTGATCGAACAGCTCCTTGCCTCTCTTCCTTAATTCTGAATCAGTCACCTTTTTTCGTCCCTTCTTGGGTGTGTCGTCTCTTTCCGGCTCGGCCTCAGACAGGCTGCTCTGCGGTGGATCGGCGTCGATGGCTTTCTGCTTGCCCTTGTTCTTAAGTTGCGGAGAGGTCAACTCACCGCGTCTCCCACCCCGCCCCCGCTTTCGCAACTTCCACGCCACCACGAGATCATCCATACAGTCATGTTTGGGGACCCAGGACTTGCACCAGGGTTTGCTCGTGGCGGGGTCGACCCCCGCCCAGCGGACCTTGTACTTGTTGCCACGCTCGGCGGTGATCTCTTTGACCTCCCAGAGGACGTCTTCGTCCCCGGATTTGTACACAAATTGGGTGTCGCGTTCAAAGACCTCGGATTTGCCATCGGAGAGCATTTGGCCTGGGTCGAGCGGTGTCCCGCGACGTCGGCCATGATACCACCCCACCCCGTGTGTCTTAGGTAATCGACCATGCGAAAATGCCATGCTTAAACGAACGTAGGTAGGGAACGAGCTCAATATTGTGGTACTCTATCAAGAGGGGGGATGCGCAGGCTGTAGGGCAGATTTCTTGCAGAATAACATGGTAATGACTGTATCTTAGTTTTTGCAGAATCCACGGTCACGAGTGATTACCGTGTATTCCTGCAACATTAATAAGCGTTGTCTAGCGCAGTTGCGGGTACTTTTGCAATTTACTGGTACGGCACTCCCACTCCCCGTTCCTCGTGATGCAGCGTCGACGCTGAGTCTGGCCTTTTAGGCTTGGGCAGCGCGTCGGCATTTGAGCGCTGCAAATCGTTGGGGGATCGTCTCCGCCCATCGTGGGGCGTCCAAGATGCCAAGTTCCCCAACTACACATGGCCAAGAAAGTGCATCCTGAGTATCGCAGTACCACCTCCCTGGCAGTGGACCCCAGAAAAGTCCATGTGGTGACAGATCACGTCCTGACGGGTTTAAAAAACGGTGGGTGCCATACCGTTGGTACGTACACGCACACCATGTATGGCGCGCTGGGTCTGTCCCCATGACTGTGCAGTCCGCACATTTCACACCACTCCCACTCCAGTCTGCGGTCCGCCAGTACGTGCGCGCCAATATTTTTGCAAGAGGTCGCCACCGCGCATGTATTCTGTGCTCATACGGCACTTTACCGTTTGCCCGCCCGCACCATTTCTAACATGCTGTCGTATTCAGCACTCTAGGCGCACATGCTAGTATCGCAAAAAATGCCACTGTCCACTGCCACACCCCGGTGTTGCAAGGTATCAAGGACGAATCCGAGTCACCTGTCAGTGAGCTGTCATACCCAATATCTTGCAATGACATCTGCTTCTGAGTTTTTGCAAAACAGGGCCGTGCATTCCGCGACCCGAACGCGCACAAAAGCACGTCACCAACGT
>JBBPTU010000932.1:0-16263 GCA_038094295.1 Tylopilus aff. beelii | reverse complement strand
CTGAAGTGTTCATTCAAGCAGGCCTCCTTAGCATCTCAGACCAGGACCTTTACCTTGTGTATCCTATGGGGGACTCATGCGTGGGAAGCCCAACCACAGAGTAGCTGGGTACCTATTTCTTTGCACCGCCTTCTTCTCTTATCTCTATTCCTGATCTGATCTTATCTTGTATACCACCATACGGACCCAGTAAAAGCGTCACACTGCCTTGCGCAGTCCACAGTATGTCTTCTTCCTTACTTCTTCATCTCTGCTCGCACCGCCTTCAGATGGAGCTTGTAGTTAGTACATTCTTGGACACTCCTTCCTCCTCCTACCAATTCTCTCATATTGGTAGTAGTTTCCCACCCCTCCATATTTACGTATAAAAGCACCACTATCAGTGCTCATGTACCTTAGTTAGATCTACACAATCATCAGCATAACTTACTCACACTGCTTGAGTGAGCGAGACCCTCAGCCTGGCTCATAATCGCCATACTTGTGTCTTAGTCGCCCTGACCTTCACCTATTCTCTTCGGATCTTCACCCAAGCTCTCGCCCTCGTAATCGGCGAAGTAGTAAATCACTATCGTGTTAACACCTTGCAGTAAAAAGCCCAAGGATTTGAAGGACTCGAAGGATTCAAAAGGGAATTCTTCAGCGCATACAGCTTGCAAACCAGACTGTGCTTGGCTGGTTGAACCAGACGTCAGCACTCATCTAGCCAGTGTCAACACAGTGAACATACCTGAGCTCTACAATAGCGGAGCCTCACAGCATCTGTCCCCTTCACACGAGTGTTTTGTCAACTTTGTATCTATTCCACCAAAACCAATCCGGGGAGCTGATAACGGAACATTCAACGCTATCAGACGTGGAGATCTGCCAATCTACCTATCAAATGGGACCTCTAGGTCGAAAATCCTCTTAAAGGACATTCTGTACACACCAAGCATATGGGTCACACTTGTGTCGATCAGTCGTTTGACTAGCACCGGATGTCACACAGTTTTCAATGGTGACTCCTGTCAAATCTTCAATGCGCAGCGTAAACCTTTAGGTTGTGTTACAGTCTCAAACGGACTGTATTGAACACACAATACTTACCTGACTGGTGTGGTGGCAACGAAAAACGATGAGAAAATGTCCATGACAGAACTGCATGCTTGTCTTTCCCATATTGGCGTGTCCACTATCCATGACATGATGGCCAAGGGCATGGTCACTGGGATAATGTTGGATCCTGAGTGTTCCACGATGGGCCAATGTGAGGCATGCGAGTACAGGAAAGCGGTTTGACAGCCTATTGATGCTATCTGTGAACTGGTGCATACTATGAAGCTAGGTGATGAAGTCCATACCAACATGTGGGGACCATCTCCCGTCCTGACACCCAGAAAGCGAAGCTATTACAGCTCGTTTACTGATGATCATACATGCTACACCTGCATCACTTTAATGCATGCGAAATCTGACATGTTCTCAGCATACCTTGAATTCGAATCATGGTTGAGGACACAACACGGATTGGCGGTAAAATGCCTTTGCTCTGATCATGGGAGGAAGTACCTATCTGACGAGTTTACTAGCTGCCATCTGAAGCAGGCTGGGACAGAGTGAAAGCTTACCACTCACGATACCCTGGAACACAATGGTGTCGTGGAACGATTGAACCGCACTCTCGTCGAGTGCATACAGACTGTTTTGCATGCAAGCGGTTTACCAAAAACGCTGTGGGGAGGAGCCTTGTTACATGTCGTTTGGGTCAAAAACCGGTTGGCAACCAGGGCGCTGGATGGCAGGACACCATATGAAATGCTGTACGGGAAAAAGCTGTGTCTTGAGCACTTACTGGTCTGGGGCGCCAAGTGTTGGGTCCTTGACCGGTCTGGATTGAAGCTCAACGACCACGCTAAAGAGGGTCATTGGGTTGGTTTCGATGCCGAGTCAACAGCGCACTGGATTTACTTACTGAATCACCATGTGGTTGTTGTTGAAAGGAATGTCAGTTTCTTGAAGGACAACGAAACCGTTTCGAGTTGACTCGAGGGAGAGACTAAGGAAATTAGTGGCCAACTCGACATGAAACCTAAGAACGACATACCTTTGGTGCTACCCAACAAACCTACAAACAAACCTGCGAATGTCAAACCAGCAAATGAACCAGTGGTTGACCACCTCGGCGTTGACTTTGAACATACAGCGGTATGACCTCCACTGCGGTGCTCAACTCGTCAGTGCACCGAATCACCATACATCCGCATGCTGCGGAGTGAAGAAGGGACTCATGATGGATGAGGAGAAACCCTCCTGCCACAAGGAGTTCAAGCCACAGACGGTGGTGGTGACCATGAGAGAATCGATGAGGATGACACAGCTGCATTGACATGGGAATTTGACAATGCCAATGTGGTGTATGCATTTCTCACTGGAAACGCTAAGGCTAAAGGTCTTGAACCGACATGTGTCCAGACTGGGCAAAATGGGAGGATGCCATTAACACTGAATTGAAGAGTCTGGATGACGCGCATACCTGGAACATAGTCAAATGCCCCAAAAACGTCAATGTAGTGAGCTGTAAGTGGGTCTTCAAGATAAAGAAGAACACAGCGGGTGAGATCGACAAATACAAGGCACATCTGGTGGCTTGAGGGTTCACTCAGCAATACGGGGTTGATTATGACAAAACTTACGCACCCGTTGCTCAACTTGTGTCACTCTGACTCATTCTCGCTATCGCGGCTTGACACAACTGGGACATCAATATTTTCAATTTCCACAGTGCTTTCCTCAATGGAAAACTCGATGATGACGAAGTTATTTACATGGAACTTCCTCCAGGTTTCGATAAACAGGGATGCAACCTTGTCACACGTCTTTGCGTCGCCATCTACAGATCGAAACAAGGCACGTTGAAATGGTACCAGTGATTATCTGGGACCCTTCACGAGCTAGGCTTCATGCAAATGGAAGCCAACTGGGGAGTCTTTGTGGCACATGTTGCAAAACAGATCCTTATCCTTGCATCTCACGTTGATGACTGTACGGTTACCAGTAGCTCATCAGATCTGGTGAAATCATTCAAGGATGAAATTGGCTCTCACTTTCAAATCACAGATCTTGGTCCAATCAGCTGGTTACTGGGGATGAAGGTGACATGAAACCGAACTACATGCACTATATCACTGTCACAGGAACCATACGTGAATGCCATACTCACAAAGTACAATTTTGCTGATGCAAAACCAGTCTCGATCCCTCTTGATCCACACATACAGTTGTCAGAGAATCAGTCACCAAAGATAACCAGCAAGATTGCTCGCATGCATAATATTCTGTATCACCAAGCAGTTGGATTGTTGATCCATCTCACCGCTGGGACCCATCCCAACATCACATTTGTGACCTCTTTCATTGCACAGTTCAATGCTAATCCTGGCTGGGAGCACTGGGAGGCAGTTAAGCAGATATACCGATACCTGGTTGGTACAAAGTCACTTGTGCTAACCTTTGGGATGCAGCTGCAAGGACTTGTTGGCTATGTCGATGCAGACAGGGCTACTCAGGAACATTGTCGCACGATTACGGGTTTCACATTCCTTGTCAACGGGGGAGCAATTCTTTGGGGTTCAAGGAAGCAGGAACTCATTACCTTGTTGACAGCAGAATCCGAATACATTGCTGCAACTCATGCCACAAAAAAAGCTCTCTGGTTACGACGACTTATCGGCAAGATTTTTTGCCCACTTACGCAACCTATGACTTTGTATGGGGATAATCAGGCTGCCATCACGCTGACAAAGGATAGTAGCTATCACGCATGCACGAAACACATTGACATTTGTTATCATTTTATTTGTTTTCAGGTTGATAATGGTTCTATTCATTTTCTCTATTGTCCTATGGGTGACATGATCGCCGATACTCTTACTAAGGCTCTACCTAGTGTTAAAGCGAAACATTTTGCTCAGGAACTCAGACTACACCCTTCCATTTGAGGAGGAGTGTTGTATTATGGACTACGATACAAACAGACTCAGTGATATCTGCATTACCTAATCACATAGATAAATTCAATCGTGACGCGTATCTACACCTCAGTCATGAACTCTGTCTTATACTGAGGTGAGATCCATCTATTCATACTTCGTACTCTTACTTATACTCTGTAGTATATCTCTACAGGTGAATACACTAGTCACGAACTCTGTCTCATACTGAGTATATCTCTACACAATGATCTATGTGGCCCTGCATATATATGAGGAGCGACATCGGAGCCCGAAAACATATCACTGCTGCCTTGGCCCTTGGCATGGTGATCTGCCTTTCGGGCTGTTCATGTCTGGGAAGAGAAGGTGAGCTAGGATGAAGGTGGATAGGCCTTCCTAAGGCAGGGGACTGGAGACGGAGAGGACTGGGTGTGCAGAGAACGAGCACCATACCAGGAACCAACCAGGGTGTGCTGGGACCAGTGACAAAACCAGCCCAAATGCGAAGGCACAGCCACAGGTGCAAAAGACAGAAGACAGCACACTGACCCACCCAGTGAAGGCTGGAACAGAGCGAATCAGTTAAGAAGCCAAGAGCTCCACATGGAGTGGGGCAAGGAGCTCAAGGGAGCACCAGTAACAGAGGAAGGCATTGGAGGACCAGTGACCAAGGGCTTTCACCACATCGGGAGCAACACTGGCAAGAAGGAACTCTGTTGTGCCACCAATCCAGAAAGAGTGGCCAGACGAGATAGGGAGGTTTGCTGCAAACCAGATTTCATTGCAGCGTGCAAGGAACTTCTTCTTCATGAGACAGCACCAGCCATGGGAAGAAGAATAGCAGAACAGAGGAAGGTTCAGGGGCATACTGCTCAAAGAGAGGTGGGAGAAGAGAGCCACAATTGGATCAGAGTGGTCCCACTGCCTGCAGATGACAATGTCCTCTCCTTTGTGCTTGGCCACCTTTGTGTATGGAAGGTGACACTTTCGAGAACCATTGTTGTTAAAAGCAGGGTATAGATGGATGCGACAGACTGTAGAATGAGGTTTGTATGAGCCTTCCCAGGGAGAGAGGATTTCCCCCAGATGGACTTGGCCCCACATGGCAAAGCAGGCTGCTGCGAGGCAGCAGGCGTCGAAAGGGTCCAAGGGGGACAGATCACAAGCCAGAGTGAGAAGCATGATGTGGGTTACTGGAGGGTGAGGAGGTCTGTGAGAGGAAGGGGAGAGGTTGGCCACACCATTCAGAATGTAGTGGAGACAAGGGCCACCATGCCACGGGACATCATTGAAGATGTGCCAGGCCTTCAGGGCCACCATGTGATTGTGAACTGTATCACCCACAATGGAGCCAGCATGAGAGGCTGCAAAAGCACAGAGGAGGTGTTCACTAGCCAGTAGATGAAGGCAGTGGGGGATGTTCTCCTTGTTGCAGAAAGCATGGAATTGATCAACAACTCCCCGGTACTTTCTCAAGGTAGTGTTACGGGCTGGGAGGAGATTGAAAGGCGATAGCATCAGTAAATCCCTTGGTGGCTGTACAGTGCTGTGCAGTCGGCTACAGTACAGTACAGTACTACAGCGGCCACAGTTAGGTCCCCTTCTGTACAGCACTGCCACAGCGACGTACAGCACTGTCACAGTGGTTCGACACTGTACGCGCTGTACACTCGACACTGTACTCGACTGTACCAACTCTGTACTGACACTGTAGCAATGAAATTTTTTCCTTCCTCACATCCGAGCACCACGTCCGAGTGAAAAAGATATGAAATTGAAATGGGTAAAATTTTTACAAAAATCTATTCTACGGTAGTAGTGGTGCATACACCACTGCGCCTTCATTGTCGTTGTCGTTGTCGTCGTGTGCACATCACAGCCTTGCCCGGGTGCGTCGTGCTCGAGGTGGTGGTGCGCCACGTTCATCCTTGTGGTCATTGTTGTGCCCACGCGCATCGTGCTCGAGGTGGTGGTGCATCGTGTTCACCCTCATCGCCGTCGCTGTGGTGACGGGCACGCCATTGCGTTGCCCTCGCCCTCGCTGTCGTCGTCATCGTGGTGCCACTGCCGGGTCGTTGTCGTCGTTGTGCACCGTGTTTGCTGCCGCCGCCGTTGTGGTATTGGGCATACCACCGTCCTCGTGGCTGCGCTGCCCCGTTGTCGTCGTTGCGGTGCTAGCGCGCTGCTTTCACCCCCTTCGTGCGCACGTCGTTGTGCTGCCTCTGTCACTGCTGGTCAGTGGCGGCAGCATGCTACTGCGTCATGCTCGAAGTGAGAGTGGTGGTGGTGTCACCATGTTCACTGTCGTCGTCGGCGCTGTGGTGACGGGCACGCAGTTGCGTTGCCCTCGCCCTCGCTGTCGTCACTGCCACCAGGTGGTGATAGTGGTGGTGTGGCCTTGTTCATCGTCGTCACCGCCGCTGGATGGTGGTGGTAGTGATGGTAGTGGTGCGGTCGTGCTCACCGTCGTTGGCGTTGTGGTGACGGGTACGCAGTTGTGTTGCCTGAGCCCTCGTAATCGTCGTGGCAGGCACACCATTGTCCCCATCACCGCTGGGTGGTGGTGGTGTAGCCGCGCTCACCGTCATCCTCATCGCCGCTGGATAGTGGTGGTGGTGCGTCGTCTTCACCCATGGCGTCGTTGTAGTGGTGGGACCACCATCATTGGCGTGGTGTTTGCGCGCACGTTGCTGCGCTACCCCTGCCACAGCCTAGTGGTGGTGTCAGCAGAGGTGATGGTGGTGGTGGGGTCGCGCTCACCGTCATTGTCGGCGCTGTGGTAACGAGCACACTGTTGCGTCGCTCGGGCCCTCGTCGTCGTCATGTGGTGACGTCCTCGCCACTGTCTTCTGCTGTTTGATGGTGGTGGTATGCCACGACATCGTGTCGAGGTGGTAGCGGAAGTGACGGTGGTGGTGCGGTTGCACTCGCTGTCGTCGTCGGTGCTGTGATGACGAGCACGCTGTTGCGTTGCCCGAGGCGTTGTCGTGGTGACGCACGCACTGCCGTCCTCACCACTGTCTTGGTGGTGCGGTCGCACTCGCTGTCGACGTCGTCGGCGCTGTGGTGACAGGCATGCCGTAGCGTCGCCCGAGCCCTCGTCATCGTCGTCGTGGTGACGCGCATGCCGCCATCCTTGCTGTCGTCTTCGTGTGCAGGTCGTCGCACAGCCGTTGCTGTTGCTCAGCGGTAGCGGCATGCCACTGCGTCCAAGTCGCGCTGGAGGGGGCAGAGATGGTGATGATGGCAGCGGTAAGGGTGTGCTCGTGCTCACCGTCGTGCCATCGCGCCCTCGTTGGCGTCGTGGTGCAGCCTCCCCCTATCGCTGTCGCCCCTGGGTACCGGGTGGTGGTGGTGACAGGCCACTGCCTCGCGCTCGCGCTCAAGGTGGCAGTGGTGGTGATGGTGCGCTGCATCCAGTGTCATCGTTGGAATTATCGTCGTCGTCGTGGAGGAAGTGGTGGTGGTGATGGTCCGTCATTGTCGTCGATGGGGTCGTGGGTCAACGCGGGTGTGATGTCAAGGTGGGTGGTTGTTGTGAAGGGGAGCGGTGGTTTGTTTCGGGTAGTCATGGCGTGACGGCATGAGTTGTCGTGAAAAATTTGCTAAGTCCGTACATTAGGGAATTAATGTAGACTTACTACACTTTTTTTTGCTAATCGTACTGTAGCGCTATTGGACTGTGCGCTGTGAGACCTGTGGCATGCCAGACTCGCTGTGGACTGACGCCGTGACCCATGTGACCGGCTGTGAATTTGCCAAGTTGCTGTGGTAACATCACTCAATTGCTCTGTGTGACTGTAAGGTGATGTAAGGTGCTGTAATATTACTGTAATAATTGTGATAACTGTTCGAAAATTGGTGATTTACTGATGAAATGGAACCGTTGGCGCACCAAAACAATGACGGGGAAGTCTGGGCCATCGACATGGCCAGGGAACGCGCTTGTCGTCGATGCGCACGTTGGGGGCGACGAGGGCGGATGTAAAAGAGAATACAAACCCCGCTGAGGGAGCGGAGATTGTAATTCCCGTACGGCGTGCGCTGACGCGTCTGACTCCCCCTCGGCAATAGCCGGGAGTGAAAATTTCACCTCACTACCTACCGTACCGTAGACTATAGTACTGTGGTGGTATTGGTATACAGTAAATGCACATAATGAGAGAGACCGCGTGAGAAACGGTGGTGAAGCGAGCGAGGTGCGTTCGACGGCGGCACCGACGCCCGGCGGGCTTACAGCAGCGCGGGAAAGCGCGCCGCGGCGGGGGCTTGTGGCAGAGCGGGGCGGGCGATAAGATAATCGTGGGGTAATCGCACGGATAGACGAATCTTATCGTTATCTCATCAGGTACTTTATTTTTCGTCCTTAGGTGCTACCAAGGATACTGCTGAGTGCTACGGGAAGTGCTGCAGTGCTGCAGCTCGGGTTGGCGCTGCTAACTAGTATGGTGAATTGTGTTACATAAGTGATGCTAATATATAACATTTATGGTGACACACAGGTGAGCCAAAGTGCTCCTTTTCAGAACAGACTCTATATTCCTACAGGGTGCCCGGACGTGCTAGATAAACAACTACTTAGGTACAGGGCCTGACCCATATTTGTACCCATGACCGGTGGGTGCCATTTTTGACAGGTACCTTTGGCAGATACATGAGTATATACTCGTGGGTTGACTAGGGGGTGAGGGTGAGGTGGGTACGGCGACATCGTGGCGTTTGCACTATTGCGAGCACCACGGTGTCGACGCAATCACCTCACATTGCACGTCATTGACGCGGTGATCGTGGCAGCCTCATCGCTGTCACTACCGCATCGTCGTCCTCGACATGGCGGCGGTTGCATGCTCACCACTGCTGCTGATGCTGCCGCATTGTCATCACAACAATACGGTCGCGGCGGCGTGGTCGCCGTTGTTGCCAATGATACAGTGATGGAGTTGGCACGGACGCACCATCGTCATTGACATGGTAGTGGAGTCGGCGTGGACACACTGTCGTCGTTGATGACATGATGATGGGGTCGGTACGGACATGGCGAAGGTGGCAGCAAGGCTGCGTAGTTGTCGTTGTCGCTGTCGAGGCGTCGTCATCATCGATGACGCGGTGGTGGTGGGTTCCTGGCATTGAAAATGAGTGGACTAGGTTGGAAGCGAGTCAGTAGTACGGGTATACCTGCGGGCGTAGTTGGGAGGGTGTACGCTACTGCCGCGTCACTGGTTGACGACTGGATGGTCGCAATTGCTGGCTTGCCGCGGCTGCGTTGTTGTTGTCGACATGGTGGCAAGGCCAGTATGGACAGGTGATGGTTGCGTGGTCGCTATTGCTGCTGCCGCTGTCGCGTCGTCCTTGTTGGCGCTGTGGTGGGGTCCGTGTTCAAGTTGACGTGTTATCGTCGCCAACGACAGGGTTGAGGTACCAGTGGCGGCCGCTGCTGCCGTCGTGTTGTCGTCGACAGTGGTAGTAGGGCTAGTGTGGGTGTGTTGTCGCAAATGACAGGGTGAGAGTCGGAGGTGTCGAAACAAGTGGGTAGTAACAAAGATGAGTGGGCGGTATCGCAAACGATGAGAGTCAGTGGTGTGAAAACAAGTCGGTGGCGTTGAGAACGAGTGGGTGATGTCGGCAGCGTTGAAAACGAGTCAGTGGGAAACCAGTCAGTGGCATTGGGTAGGGTCAAGGACGAGTCAAAGACCGTTACCCACGAAAATTTTCTCAAGTCCCCACTGGCACGTCCTGTGGGGTTCAACATTTGTCGCCGCTCATGCCTGCCAAACTTCAGTACTAACTTTCACCATGTCTGACTCGTTCCAATGCCTCTCAGTTATTCTCGACCCCACGCGCCGCTTTGAGCACAGCCCAATCACCATCCCTTCAAATCGAGTCTGACTGCTCGTTCCCTGTCGTCACTACTATACTGTCTCGAACCCGATCGCTCACGTACCATCGCCACCACACTGTTTCGAGCGCAACCGCTTGTATCTAATCGCTACCCTTTCGTCTGAAGCCCGCGTTTTACCGCCACTCTATCATCTTAAGTCCCACCGCTCACATCCCGTCGTCTCGAGCCTAATCACTACTTACATCTTGTCCTTACCACCCCACCACCATCACGGTGTTGTCAGTGATGACGACGCGTCCGCACCAACCCCATCACCGCGTCGTCGATAACAACAGTGGTAGCCGCCGCTGCAGCCACTGCCACTGCCACCACCACCGCGCCCTCAATGACGACCACGCGTCCGCGCCGACCCCACTACTACATTATCAACAATAGTAGTGCGTCCGCACCGGTCTCATCACCGCGCTGGCCTCACACCACGTCGTCGATAACAGTGTTGACACCCGCACCCCAAACACCCGGGGGTGCATATGCAACAACACTCTCGACGCTACCGCTCGCTCTCGACACCATCCGCTCGGTCTCAACGTGCCCCGCCGCCTGGCCGTTCAAACGGCGTCGATGCAGGCGCAACCGTCCGCTGTCGATGCCATCCACTCGTCCCCAACGACCCCGCTGCTCGCCTGTTCGAATGGCGTCGACACGAGTGCAACCGCTCGTCGTCAACACTTTCCACTCACCCTCGTCGACGCCACCACTACCTGGCCATTTGAACGGCGTCGACGCCATCTGCTCGCTCTCAATGCCACCCGCTGCCTGGCCGTTCGAACGGCGTCGACACGAGCGCAACTGCTCGCTGTCAACGCTATCCGCTCGCCCTCGACGCTTCCCCATACCTGGCCATTCAAATGGCGTCGACACGGGCGCAATAGCTCGTTGTCAACGCCTTCTACTCGCCCTCGACGCCTCCCGCCTCCTAGCCGTTCGAACAGAGTCGACACCAGCGCAACCGCTCGCTGTCGACGCTATCTGTTCGCCCTCGATGCTTCCCACCCCCTGGCTATTCGAACGGCGTCGACACGGGGGCAATCGCTCGTTGTCGACGCTATCCGCCCTATGGCCGTTCGAACAGCGTCGACACTGGCGCAATCGTTCTCTGTCGACACTATCCGCTCACCCTCGACGCCTCCCGTCCCCTGGCCATCCGAACGACGTCGACATGGCGCAATCGCTCGTTATCGACGCCTTCCACTTGTCCTCGATGCCCCTTGCTGCCTCGCCGTTCAAATGGCGTCGACACGGGCGCAACCATTTGCTGTCGACACCATCCGCTCACTCTCAACACCCCCCGCTCGACGCTATCCATTCACCATCCGGCCCTTCAAGCGGCGGCGTCAACACGGAGTCCGGGTGCGGGTGCCTCCAACCCGTGTCATTCCCTAGTAGTGACAGTAGCAGCCATGCCACCTCCACCACCGCGTTGTCAACGACGATGACACGTCCGCGCCAACCCTATCACCGCGTCGTTGGTAACGATACGGCGGCAATAATGGCGAACAGGCTGCCACGACCACCATGTCGCGACGACAATGCGGCGGCGAGCACGCAACCACTGCCACCTCAAGGACGACAGCGACGAGGTTGCCACGATCACCGCGTCAATGACGTGCAACGTGAAGTGATCACGTCGACACCGTGGTGCTCGCGATAGCGCGACCGCCACGATGTCGCGGTGCCCACCTCACGCCCCCTCACCCTTGGGTCAACCCGCGACACATCCGTGTACCCGCCAGAGGTACCTCCAGGTTGCAGGTACGGGTATGGGTTGGGCCCTGTGTACCTATAGAGTCTGTTTAGTAGCATCTCAAGTATTGGTTTCTTTGTCCCTTTCTTTGTCCATCCTGAGTCAAAGTCCTGAAGATGACGAACTGAGAGTCTGTTCTGAAAAGGAGCACTCTGCCTACCAAATATAGCGCTTCATCTTCCAAGTCGAAAGCAGCGCTCTATCTTCGAGAAATAGCGCGCTACACCGAGAAGCAGCGCACTATCTACGGGAAATATAGCGCGCCGAATTTTGGTACAATCCGACCCTCATAGCAATAAGTTGAAGCCCACTATTCATTATTAGCACATCCTGGGATCGACAGACACAAATAGAAGTTCTCACAAGACGATGTCGAGAAGCTGTCTTAGCGTAGCACCCAATCATAACGCTACGTGTTCAAGACTTATACTACAAGTTTCACCCTCCTCGGAGCTGTCAGGGTACACCACCGGGCTACTGACAGGAGGACTTCAAAGATATGCGATGCGGGCCAATGGCGCCAATCAACATATTATTACACGGGGAACTGGAAGTGCGATACACGTCATGATGGGGTTTCCGGGAAAGCAAGGCGATACTGACAATAGACACCATCAGCAGATTCCTTGCCCAAGGAAAATAGGCGGGTAAGTGCATTGAGTGCATTATCAACGTGCCCTTGGCTGATAGAACTACTAGGTTACTCGTACGCTTAGTCTTCGTCTCATGAGTGTCGCTCCGCCTTTGGGGTTTCCAGTCCTCCACAGACTTCAACCATCGTGTCCCTCGTTTAAAACTCGATGCGGCAGCCAAAAATACACTGTCATTTGCAACGGACTAAGATATGTTCCTTCGCGACCGGTCCTTACTCAGGTGTGCCGCACTCTGCGGTCTCTGCCCGGCACGAGTCCTTTTTAGCAAAAATCCGCTGCATCACGGGTGCATGATGCAATCACTTTCGACAATTCTTCATACTCTCTTTCTGCAAATGTGGTTCAGTCTAGTTACCAGATCAATCGATGGACGCATTGGGTTCCGACGGGAGTCGGACTGGAGTAGATCGTGTCAGAAGAATATAGTCAATATCGCGTATTGACGGGAGCTGTGCGTTCAATCCCTCTCACATGTTCTCCAAGAATAACCTCGAGCATCACAGAAACGCCGTGGTTTGTTCCGCCATCAGAGGCATGAAGTGATGCAACATCAAACCATACACAATTTTGGGTTTCGAGCTTCTCTGCCTCGTCCTTGAACGAGGTAATCTCGTCTGACATGAGCCAGTTCGTCTCTTGACTGGGGATGTATAAAAGTTCGAACATGTCGAACGACATACCCCAAGTTCTGCAAAGCTTCTGGTCAAGCATCTACATCTTTATCTCACTCTTCGCCTTGTACACAAGCCTTCTCCTATTCACCATGCGTCTTCCTCTGGTGCTCGGCACCTTTGTCTTCCTCGGTATCGCTATCGCGGGGGTTATCCCGGGTGCTACTGTTCTAGACACATCGGTGGCTGATAGCCGTCAGCCTCCCGGTGACACTCCTGCGCGTCCCCCTTCCCATAGCGATGGGGGAGACCCAAAGCACCATGACCCACACACGGGCTCTGGGGGCCGCCATGGTGCCAATCTAGCTCGGGACGTCTTGGTAGCCCGCTACGAGTCCGGACTCGAAGCGTTTGAGGGATACAAAGCTCACGACAACGTCCCTCGTGCGGAGGGCCCAAAGGGTGACCCAAAGAAGGGGACCCCCAAGAAGGGCCCCCCCAAGCAGCAGCCCCCCAAGTCCGCACCCCCCAAGCCCGGGAAACCCCAACCCACAAAGGGGCAGCAGCCCCCTAAGAAGCCCGGCCAAAAGCCGCGTGCTTTCGTTTCTGAGGATGTCGACCAGGCCTTGCCTGTTGACCAAGTCTTCCCGGGGACCGATGATGCAGACGATCACGTCCATGAACACGTCCCCCGTGCTTCGAGACCAACGGTCAGGCCACTTCCGACACCAACGGTCAGGCCACTTCCGAGACCACCGGTCAAGCCACTTCCGAAACCCCCTGGCAAGAAGACACGCGATGTCGCTCTAGAGCAGGAGCTTGCGGACGATCAGCATCCTTCCGAGCTCTTGCACAGCTGGCATGGTCACGATGGTGGTAATCCGGGGGAGACTGGCCGAAACGTCGCTGACGCACACGAGTTGTTGGGGTACAGTGGTGCTGAAGCGTGAGTCTGACTCGCGCGCTGGCGTGGTGGTTTAGGCGTTTCAATGGGTCTGCCTTAGGCCCGGGCTCTTACTGCACTGTTCTTTTTCAGTAGTAGCAACGGTCATTCAGGGCAGATCTGACTCCCCACCTCGTATCAACGATATAGACTAAGCAGTAGAGTGTCTCTTTTTTTTTCTCCGTTCGATTCTTGTTACTTGAATTTCCAGACCCTATGCTTTTCCTTTGTAGTTATTATGTGTTTCGTCGTGTAAGGAGGAAGAGATGACCTCCATGATTGTTTTGAATCGACAGTGTTTTCTGTTTGCAAGCAGGGTGATCACGATCATTGCCTCGACAAAGGCTCATAGTACTATGGTTTGAAGGAATGCAAGCTAGTCCGGGCACCGTCCATCGACATTTAATCGAGAACTGGGCTCCTTCGTCATCGATCACATTTTCAACTTTCAGCATCGATCGAGATCACCGAGGCGAAAAGCATTTGCGGAAGTTCTTCTTTCAAACATTGGAGAGGGCTAGAGGAACTATGGCTGACTGCCGACCTGAGACAGCACCTCGGATGCTCTACACATCTACGGTGTGCTACGACTCCACTCCGGCAACCTCCAGCTACGGGCCCGGTGCCTCACTCCCCGGCACCACCACAACGTCCTCGTTGCAAAATGATTTTGCGTTAGTTCAAAGTAATAGCATCGACGCCGGGCAATGCAAGATTAAGCGCATTAAAACCTTGACACCGTGAAACGAACCCCGCGATCACGGTGCCAATAACAGGAGCCGGAAGGGAAGAGAAGGACCCCTGGACCAAATGGTAAAAAGAACTCTAGATGACAACGTCCACCTAGGAATACATGACATGAGAGACAAGACAGAGAGCATAGATGGCAGACGAGAGTCGTACGCACAGCAATGGACCAGGAGACCTCGGACGTGTAGTACAACTTTTCGTTCGGTCCACGTGCCCACAGCTTCGTCACATGGTCATTTAATAGTATTGTGGACCAATATATTTGAGGCGGTCCTCATCGATCACTGCTGGTCTAGGGATCATGACGTAGGTCGAGGGAAGTCGGCGTGCTCCATCGACGATCGCCCTCAAGTCATGTTGGACAGATTATGGCGTCGCTGCTCATCATCACGGGGGCGCTGAGCATCAGAGACGAACGCGCTTTAAGTTTCCTGTCTCGGACACTACTTCACATTATTATTATCTTCACGGAAGATATGGGCAGACACAACAATAGAGTTCTCTCGAACGAGCTGACGCATGATGGCGGATCCTTCGGAACAAGTAGATGTATGCCATACGCACACGGAAAGCGAGAACATTTACAAGTCTTGTCGCCCTGAACATAGCTTTCAGCATCAATGGTTTCCTAAACATCCTGAGTGGTATAGACTACGCACCAGATCGTCATGCGTCTTCTCTTTTCATTCGTCTCTCGTGTTATGCACCGGTTTTACTGACGTCGAAGCAAGATGATACGCATACAGGTGGTAAGATTGCCGGTGGATGTGAGAGGTTGGTCCGCTGGCGGAAATAATATCATTGCAGGTGAAGACCGTTGGGGCCTCAAGCCCTGGAGTTGTTGACAGAAGTCGTGGGATTTTAGTTGGTATGGCGTAGACTTGAAGTTGTTCTCGAGTAATGTGATCCGCCAAAGGACGGCATCAAATCAAAGCCTGTCAGGTAAGTTAGCTCTGGCAAGTCACCATTGGCACAGAAATTTACAAAGGAATCTTACCAGAACACTCCGTCTCATGATGCGAGCGTATTCTCTCTTCGGGAATCAGGAATCAGTCCATGCGGTCGAACTAGAAATCTGAGCTTTAAATAGGATAGACATTAACGCAATATATCATCTCCAGCCACTAAAACAAGATCCTGGGCCCTGCCTCAAGGGGTAGCTAGAACACATGTTTCGCTGCAAGGAGAGGTTCGAATAAGAAAACAGACTTACTGCGACCGCCACTCGATCACCAGCGCCGAGGCTTGTCCGTTCAGTTACTCGCGCCACTCTACTGTCAACAGGCCAAGGGTGGATCGATTTGGACATTTTAGCGCACAAAATGGGTGAATAACCTTCATAGCAACTCTGGTAGTTCGGAGTTCAATTGTGTCTCACGAAGGCAGTCACGGATATATCGTCACGGTGATGTCACGGTGTTCACGGACATCACGCCGGTTGCAACAAGTTGAAACCCGTTATTCAAGCACACCTTGGGATCGACAGACACAAATAGAAGTTCTCACAACACGATGTCGAGAAGCTGTCTTAGCGTAGCACCCAATCATAACGCTACGTGTTCAAGACTTATACTACAGGTTTCACCCTCCTCGGAGCTGTCAGGGTACACCACCGGGCTACTGACAGGAGGACTTCAAAGATATGCGATGCGGGCCAATGGCGCCAATCAACATATTATTACACGGGGA
>JBBPTU010000931.1:0-16301 GCA_038094295.1 Tylopilus aff. beelii | reverse complement strand
AGTCAAACTACTTTTCGACAGGATAGCTCAGTTTCTCAGGACCAGCGTCCGCGACGCGCGGACAAGCTCTCCAAGGCGATCAACGTCTGGCGCGGCCGATCCAACTCCGTCAAGTCGACCGCGTCGACGGTGGTCTCGTTTGGCACGGCGCCGTCGAGCTTTGACGTGCACGCGGGCCAGCAGCCCGTACGCGCGACGCCCGTGGTCCGCGTCGAGTCTGAGCCGGTGGACGTGCGAGTCCTCGTCTTTACGGACCTCGTGCTGTTCGCGACGCGGCTCGACGCGGGTGAGGACGACGCCAGCGCGGGGGGCGTATCTGATTTGGAGCCGGTGGAAGGGTTCGGACTGTCGAGGGTCGTCTCGGTGCTCGACGAGATCGGTGAGTCTGCGGTCCTCGTCGGTCGTTCCTACGTGAGAACGCCCCGTGCTAGATCGACGCGCGTGCGTCACGCTCGACCTTGCGCCGCTGGATCCGCGCGCGCTCGAGGAGGGGTACGCCCCGTCGACGGGTCCCGTCGTTACGGTCTCGTTGTCGCTGCCCCGGACCAAGGGCGGTGGGTCGCTTGCCGAGTGGCTCCCGCCGCTCTGGAAGTGCTGCCAGTACACGCGCCGTGCGCTGTCGTTGCTCGACGCGACGCATCCCCTCGTGAACCGAGCGGGGGCGTCCACGACGGTGGTACAGAAGCCGGTGCTGTCGCTGCCCGCGGCGGGCATGCCGATGCCCAAAAGTCCGTCGATGCAGATCGAAGACATGGAGCGCGGTCTGGCAGGCGATTCGGAGCAGCAGGAACGCGAAGAACGCGGGTGGTGGTCGAAGCGGTTTCACGAGGTGTTTGCGGAGCTGAGCGCCCAAGACGGCGTCGCGTGCTGAGGCACGCCGAAAGAGAAAACCCGATATGATAGCATACATGGCAAAAACCCAGTGGACGACGATGCTGTAGATGACAGTCTAGTGTATATATGTAACCCATGTCACGACCCATCTCGACTCTCATCGCGTGGCGAGCGCTGCGAGAAGCGTGTCCGTATCGACCTTGGCCGCTATGATCAAAGACGGAGGTCACTCGGAGCCATGCGCGCGAGAGAGAACGTCGAACGCACCTTTGAGCACCAGCCTCACGAACCGCTGTGCCAACTGCGGATGCGCCTCCTCGAGCCGCTTCATGCTCTCCCCCGACAGCCGCCACAGCACCGCGTCCCGCTCGACGACGACCCGCGCGTTCCTCGGGAGCCCCGACAGCGCCGACAGCTCCCCCGCGAGCGTCCCCGACACCATGCTCTCCTCGATGGCCGGCGCGTGCGCCGCAAACTTGTACGACGCGCGCAAGACGCCCGACTGGATGATGTACAGCCCGTCCGGGGGGTCTCCCGTCTCCCACAGCACCGCGCCCGCGGCGAACGCGGCGCGCTCAAAGTAGGGGACGAGCGCGGCGAGGGAGGGGTAGGAGGGCGCGTCAAAGGACCCGAAGGCTTTGAGGAGGGTGTGTAGCGGCTCGGCGGACACGTCCGTGAAGAGCTCTGTGATGGGCGTGAGCGTGAGCTGAACGGGGGTAGTTCGAGAGACGAAGGAGCGTACCGCTCGCGATGGTGCGTTCGCCGGCGTCTTTGAGTTGTAGTCGGCGGGGCGAGCCGACGAGGGTCTCGTGAAAGTCGACGTCCACCTTTTGACGACCCGGGAGCACTGAAAGGATGGGGTCACGCGATAGACGACAGACACGTGCACCCAGGACTTACCGACCGGCGCAGTCTCCTTCTTTTGCGCCCTAAACCACGCGCGGAGATATGCATTCTCCGTCCCTGTCATTACATCCTCGCGTCAGCACCATGCGGAGAGGACACGACGCGGAGAACGAGCCACGACTCACACTCCATGGCGTCGTTGAGCGTCTCGAAGAGCTCCACGTACGGCTGCTCCAGGACGCCCACGCTCCGCAGCGCCTTGCCTACCTCGGCCCTCGAGAGACCGCAAAAGACGAGGACGACGCCCTTGGCGGCCAATAACCTCTGGACTCTCACGAACGCCTCCGCGGCCGACAAGTCGACCCCAGCGACGAGCGAAAAGTCGACGACGACGAAACGGACCGGGTGCGCATGAAACACGGGGTCATTGACGAGCGACCGGATGGTGTCCTCGACGTGGGAGATGGTGCCAAAGAAGAGGAATCCCTGCAGTTGGATGATCCGCGTCTGTTTGGACACCTCGCGGATGTAGGCACGATGCGCCGCTGGTCGGCGGACGGTAGAGATGGCGGCGTCCCCGGTGTAGCAGGTTCGAATGCTCCGTCGTTGGGAGTTTTGAACGACAAAGAAGAAGCCTGAGAAGAGTGGCACGACCGGTAAGCCGTCGCATCGTCGTCAGTGGATACTGCACTCACAGCTGACGATGATCCCGAACAAGACGCCAATGACAAAATCCCAAACGGTCATGGTGACCATGATACTGATTATCGTGACATATTCCATCCTAGCAGATATCGCATCATGACAACAAACCCCAGCACATCGGCGAAAGCGCTCACCTGCTCACGCGATGCCTCGTATCCCACAACGCCTCTTTTACAAGATCAATTCCAAGAACAAAAATGAGCGCGCCTACGACCATGACAGCTGCGCCCATGTTAGATTCACCGAAAGAACATAGCATGGACGCACGAATGTATGCGATCGGCCACGTGCCGATGATCAGAAGCAAAAACGTAGCCAGAGCAAGCATAAACCCAGCGATGCGATTCCCACCCCCTACACGATAAAACCTGCAATAGTTTTCAGCCTACCAAGATAATCCAGGGAGGGAAGCGACCGACAAGAGCGTATTGACATAAACTAGATAGTTCGGGCTTTCGGCACGTTTAGCATCTCGCTATAGGCATGACAGGTGAGAACGTACACGGTACCAAGAAATCCTGCAGCAAGGTTAGACACTCCGTGGGCAACGAGCTCTTTGTCCGTGTCGACCTCATCTTCGCCCAATGATACGGCTGCAAGATGACCACGAGTCAGCAAGGTGATAAAGAACCACGAAATCGACAGTCACCCAGAGCAGGAACGTTAAGAGGTGGATGCAATATATTAAAGAACAGGCTAACGATCCAGCCATCGCATCAGCGATATGCCCGATTCGACATGAAATCACGCACAGTGCGAATTGCGTAGGCAGCGTCGTCCAGATAGAAGTCCACCTGACGGCACGAAAGTCTGTCGCGAACCGGAACAGGTAAGTAACCGTCCACTCACGGAAGATCGGACGTACCGAAAAAAGTGTAAAAGGCATACCAAGTATCCATGCCTCCGACCTCCTTTGCAGTTTTGAATAGCCACCCCTGTCGTCGAAGCACATGGAGATCGAGCTGCGCGGCCGCCACGACGACGTAAAAGACGATCGGTATAATGAGGAAATCTGCGACGGGCCAGCTAAATGGTGTCGATCCGAACGAAAGACGCTAGACTCACAAATAGGGAACAAGAGCTGATGCTTCCATCTCGCAGTGATCACTCTCAACAGCACCGCCAGCGCAAACGGCGGGACCCACAGCGCGAGCGCGTGTGGATCAAGGGCGAAATACCGAAGGATTTCCCAGGTCGGCGGATCGAGTGCATCGGAGGGAATGTGCGTGCTGACTGTGAGTCTGGAGCCGTACACAAATGAGCACATGATACACGTCGAGGATATACCGAAAGATACGGGGATCAGGATCCGGCGTTCCTCTTCGATCAAGCGAGACTTACCCTGTTAGAATCAAGAATACCCCGACGCCACCTATGCACCTGTAGAACAAACCCCAGATCAGTCCAACCGCATCAGTCGGCGATATCATGGCTTGATGGACTCGCGCAACAGAAGCACCCACGGTACTTACCCGACGAGAATATGTCTTGGGAAAAACCCAATTAGGACGCCAAGCCGAAGGTATCCAAGGAGAAAGAACGTGAATCCTGCGCAAGGAAAGTCACGGTGAGAACACGATTTTGAAATTCGATAATCTTGATCATGGGGTACGAGAAGCACGTCCAGCCGATTGATCTACACGTGTCCCATATTTCCCCCGCTCCAAAGGAGGGAAACAAACCCCACGGAAGGGGATGGACCCGCGGTAAAAGCACTGCTTCCTTTGCTACGACGAAGACTACCAGGGACGATGACTTACCGGTGAGTACGCTCGAGAGTGCAAACGCCACAAGCGTCGTCGCCACAACCTCGCGATTTATGTCTGTCATACCGACCCAATCATCGCCAAGGATGTCCCGTGCAATTGTTGATGCGAGAATATGGAAGAACGGCTAAGATAGCACATAAGTTCGTGCATACAGGAATGGTGTCATGGTAGAGTGTACATACCACCACCTCGATCATCATGCTCCCATTGGCACCTGCAAAGTTACTCCCGCCAAGAGTATACACAAGCTGAGCGATGACCGTGCTGGATGGAAGGACGCCATTAGTTTATCCCTCACCTTGTTCCGGTAACGTGAGATTGCGGATACTCACGAGACAAAGAACATGGAGACGCCAACACCCCCGAACTTGGCAAACAAGCCTGCAGCGGGGAATATGATCATACCATCTAGTCAAGTCACGTGAGCAACCATCGTGGCCGAATAGCACGCGCGGACCGCAACGCGAGATCCGTACGCGCTACATTCGGGTGGAAACACTTACAGGAAATCCCGTCCAAGACATTTAGCAACATGCCTAGAACGACGGCAGGAATCGCCCTAACGGCATTTCTCCCTAGATTTGGATCAAGGAAGCGCCACGAGAAGTCGAGATACGCGATTGAGCCATAAGTGGCCGGTTTTGCGTGCTCGGGCTGAGTTTTTGGAACCACAAACATGGGCGGCGAACCGGGGTTGACGCCTTCGTGGTAAAAAGTGGCGTGACCGTCGCGTAACAGTGCCGTCGTTTCATCGGGCATGCTTTGCGAACGATCTGGGAAATCGCGCTCTAGAACGTCGCCCGACGCCGCGGGGTGACATTTCGAGGGTGGTTTCAATCCAAGGCCGTGCGGGACGCCGTCCACGATGGATAGCCAGGCATCGCCCGGACGTTCGTTTGTCGGCGTGATGGACATTTGGGAAGTGGGATATTCCGACGAGCTGGAGCGTTCGCGTCCGATTTCGGGGCGGGCTTGCTCTGTACCGAGCGACTGGTTGCCTCCTTTGCCCTCCTCCCTGTGCGAGAGAAGGATGGAGAGGGCAGAGGGCTGTACGTGGCCCACGCCGCGAGGGGTGAACGTACCGGAGCCAGGGGTGGTGCGTCCAGAGTGGCCTGTTTGAGTGGACGCGAACGTGTAGGTGGACGCGGAGAGGTCCTCTTCAGCATCCATGTCAGGATCAGAGACCAAGGAGAGGCGCGGACTGCCTCCGAGCGTGAGGTGGGATGAGGGGGCGAACGAGGACGGGAGAGGGAGGACGTGCTTAAAAGGCGGATGGGGAACTACTCTAGAGATGGGTTCAGGGGTACCATCTTGGATCACACCGCTCGGGAAGATGAAGGAGTCACGGGATTGTGACGGGGAAGCTAGAAACGTGCAACAGCCAGTGGGTTCAAACTACGCTTACGGTGCCGCGAATGCAATCAGAGACACGCACGTTCGGAAGAAGGATGAGCTGGACTTTGAGTGGCGGGAGCAGTTAAAGAAGGCTGGGGAGCCCGGCGATCGGGCGAGGAGGGAGGGGGGACCTCGTGGATGAGGGTATTTGAGAGTCGGACCGTGCTTGCGCGGATGTCATCCTGCGAGCGTGGCTGCCCCGAGTACCGAACGTAAACAGAAGAGAAGCTCATCGGCTGTAGGAGACTGAAAATAGGAGGTCTAGACGTGTGAATGAGAGAAGAGCAAGAGGGCGTACCCAGCTCGGCGCAAGACAGACTCGTCTGGAGGGGGCGACGGCGTAGGGTGCATTACCGCGCTGTCGTCATAGTGGGCGTTGCCGCCGCCTTCGGAGTCGCGGTGGACGGCGTGCATGTCGTCGAGCACGACGCGGGGGACGTCGTGGGGAGAGGGGGACAGCGGGGACATGGACGAAACAAGAGGGCAAATGTGTCATGCCCCGTCGCGAGCACGTCTGAGCGCATCATCGACCTCAATATCGGTGCGGGCGCGGAACAATTCCAAATTTGGAAATATACCGGCACCGACTCTCTCCGCGTCACGTGGCAGGGCACGCGCGTTCTGCTCGACGACGACGACGATGTCGAACACGATCCTGCTGTGCGTGTCTTTGTCGCCGTGGTTTAAATGCTCACGAGACACCCAGCTACCCGCTCTCCAATTTCACGTTCAGGTACGTCGTCCTTGCCGTCCCACGTGCCCGACTCACCGCCCGCCAGCACCAAGGAAGCCCAGCCCGAGGAGGACCCCTCCGTCTCTGCACGCCTGCAGCGTCTCCAGAACAACTATGAAGACTTTGGCATGCGTCGCACCGTAGAGGGGATCCTCGTCGTCCACGACCACGGCCACCCCCACATTCTCATGCTCCAGATCGCGAACGCGTTTTTCAAGCTGCAAGTGCCCGTTTCTTGCCCCGTTCGCTAGATCTGAATCCCTCACAGTCCGGGCGACTACCTCAAACCCGGGGAGGACGACATCGACGGTCTCAAACGCAGGCTAGACGAGCGTCTCGCCCCGCCTTCCGAGTCGAAACAGTTTGATTCTTCACACGGCGTCGACAACGAGTGGGAAATCGGTGACTGTCTCGCGCAGTGGTGGAGACCGAATTTCGAGACGTTCATGGTAGGTTCGATTCACCTTGCCCCGAGCCTCGACCACGTTGCTTGCAGTACCCATTCGTCCCCGCGCACATCACCAAGCCCAAGGAGTGCAAGAAGCTCTTCTTGGTTCAGATGCCAGAACGCAGTACGTTGTACTTTGCGTCTCGCTTGGATGGTTCTGACGCACGTGCAGAGGTGCTAGCTGTCCCCAAAAACATGAAGCTGCTGGCGATTCCGCTATTTGAGTTATACGACAATGCAGCCCGGTGCGTACGTGTGACGCATATATGCGATGGTGCTGATGGGCACGATGCAGATATGGCCCCCAGTTGTCCGCAATACCGCACTTGTTGTCGAGGTACAATTTCATTTACCAGTGAAAACGCCCGATCCACACGGCGTGGCTTCGATCACGAACGTGCATGGGCGGTGGTCCGAGGACTGGGCTTGGTAGGAGTAGAGATGGACTCGTGTATTCGTACCGTTTCGCAATCGCAGACATTTCGTTGTGAGCGCGTGCCCTGATCGAGAAACTGCCAAGTGGCGTCCACGAGGCGCGGCACAGCACTCTCCCAACACCACGCCATGGCACACGAAACCAACACCTCTGGCCCCGTCAACGTCAAGCTCCTCCTGATAGGAAATGCGTCTGTGGGCAAGAGCAGTCTGCTGTTGCGATTCTCCGACGAGGCATGGATACCCGAGGACGAGGCGACTGCTACGATCGGGGTCGATTTTCGGGCAAGTGCGAGGGAAACGCAGGGCTGGCACGCGACATTGACCGTGTGCGACAGGTACACAAGATGGAGATCAGCGGGCGGAAAGTCAAGCTCAGTATATGGGTCGGTCGTCGTTCCCTTGCTAGACGACAACTCAATTCTCGCGCAGGACACGGCAGGACAAGAACGATTTCGGACCATCACATCGTCGTATTATCGCGGGGCACAGGGGATCATTCTAGGCGAGTGCGACGGCATCCGTCGCTGCTGCAGCTCATCGGACGACAGTGTACGACGTCACCAACCGGGAGACGTTTGACGCACTCCCCAAGTGGTTTACGGAGATCGATACCTACGTGTCGACGACGGTGCCCAAGATCATCGTCGGCAACAAGCTGGACAAGGTGCGTCCGATGCACGTGCGATCGGCAGCGTCTCACCCGCAGCAGGAACTCTCGCGACAAGTGTCCACGGACGAGGCAGCCGTGTTCGCGGCACGCAAGGACGCGCTGTTCCTCGAGACGTCCGCGAAGACGGCGGTGGGGGTGCGGGAAGTGTTCGAGGGCCTGGTGCGGGAGATTCTGGATACCCCGGAGCTGTGGGCGCCGGTGACGCCGGCGACGGAGCAGGGCCGGGAGGGAATGCCGGGCACGATCGAGCTGCACGGCGAGGACGGGTACTACGGCGGGTGTTCGTGTTGACGTAATCAAGTGCACGCGTGAGACCGGCTAGAAATTTGAGGCTTGCTCGTCGCTGCCGCCATGGCCCCGATCCAACCAGCCCCGTCCTACCTCGACCGCGTCCACGACTTTGTCGCAGAGAACAAGCGCGCCGTCCTCGTCGCCACCGCCGCTGCCCTCGTCGCTGCCGGCGCCGTCTACTACGCTTCCTCTGCGCGCCCCAAGGGCAAGTCCAGGGACAAGAGGCCAAAGAAAAAGTCTCCCGGCGACCTGGACGGCCCTCTCATCGAGGAGATAAAACCCAAGGTCGAGGACCTCGACGGTACGTCCCGTCGTCCGTCGTCGACGCCCAGCTGACGTCGCCCCTGCAGAGAATGCGCCGCTGTCGCCCGAGCAGATAGCTGCCATGCCGTTCGAGGTCCGTCTTCCTGTACCCTGCACACCACGCCCCTCACCTCTCCTCAGGAACGCGTCAAGCAGGCCGCCTCCCTCAAGACGCGGGGCAACTCGCTCTACCAGGCGCGCAAGTTCGAGCAGGCCGTCGACCTCTACACCCAGGCCATCCAGGTCTCGCCGCGACCCGAACCCGTGTTCTACAGCAATCGTGCCGCATGTCCGTCTCGTCCCTTGCCGTGCTCGTTCCGTTCTCATCGCTCTGTAGGTTACATGTACATGTCGCCACCGCAGCACGATCGCGTCGTGGCAGACTGCGACGATGCCCTGCGCCAAGACCCCAACTACGTCAAGGCCCTCAACAGGCGCGCGACCGCCCTCGAGTCCTTGAACCGCTACGAGGAGTCTCTCAGAGGTTCTTCCATTCCGTTTCCAAGTATGGTCGGCCACGGACTCAATCTCGTTTTTACAGATTTCACCGCCGCGACCATCCTCGAAAAATTCCAAAACGAGACCGCTGCACAGGCCGTAGAACGTGTCCTGAAGAAATTGGCAACCGAAAAGGCGCACTCCATTCTGGCCGTGGGTTACTCACCCTGTTTCCAACGCAACCTCTCACTCCATTTCAATTGAACAGACACGGGAGCCACGGCTCCCTTCGCAGACGTTCATTTCGGCATATTTCGCTGCTTTCCGGAAACGTGAGCATTTCAATGCGTCATCTCCCCGTTGCCTAACCGGACTGTAGGACCGCTTCCTACGCTTCCCGAGACCCCGTCGCAAGGCGATCAAACGCTCTTGCTGGCCCTCGAGGCCCTCGAGGCAGCCGACTACCCACATGCGCTCACCTTTGTCAACGAGGCTCTCGAACAAGGCATATCGTGGGACATTGGTCGTGCCGAGGCCTTCAACTTGAGAGGCACGTTCAAGTACGTCGCTCGTGTACACTCGCCCATTCTTGAGCTCACGGTCCTCGCCACAGGTTCCTCACGGCAGACGTTCATGGAGCCAAAGCCGACCTGCTCGAATCGCTCACTCTCAACCCCTCGTTTACCCAATCCCTCGTCAAGCTCGCGAGCGTGCACATGGAAGAGGGTGACAATGCGCAAGCAATGAAGTGCTTCGAGGATGCCATCAAGATCAACGAAGACGATCCCGATGTTTACTACCACCGAGGACAAGGTGTGTTGATCGCACCTTTTCGAGTGACAGCCGTGACTGATCTTCCCAAGTGTTCTTCATCACCAACGACTTTTCGTCTGCTGCAACCAACTACACAAAGTCGTCGGCCCTGGATTCGTCCTTTGTGTTCTCCCACATTCAGCTTGCAGTCGCGCAGTACAAATTGGGCAACCTTGCAAACAGTATGGCGACCTTCCGACGGACAATGACGTCGTTCCCTGCGAGGGGCGAAGTCTGCAACTACTAGTACGTTCCTAACAACGATACGGTCGAGCGCAGCTGACAGACCACGTTTCAGTGGTGAACTGTTGCTAGATCAACAGCGCTTCCAAGAAGCAGTAGAAAAGTTTGACAGAGCGATTGAACTCGAAAAGGCCAAGTCAGTTTTCCCTATATGCTGTTGTAGCATCGACGCTGAATCTGGGTCATTAGCTCCCCTCCCAATCCTCTACCTCTTGTCAACAAGGCCCTTGCCATCTTCCAATGGCGCCAAGACCTTCCCGCCGCAGAAGCGCTTTGTCGTGAGGCCCTTGTTCTGGACTCTTCATGCGAGCCCGCCGTCGCCACCCTCGCACAGCTCGCTCTCCAAAAGAGTGAAATCGAGGTTGCCATCACGTGGTTCGAGAAGCAAGTTCAGATGGCAAGAGGGGAAGCAGAGATTACGGCCGCGCTCACCTATCTCGAGGTCCGTTTGCACATGTCGCTGACCCGTACCCAACTCACATCGTTCCAGGCTAGCAAATCACAACTAGAGTTCATCCGAAACTATCCCCAGATGGCGGAACAGTTGACCCAGATTGCGCGAGGGATGCTGTAGTCGGTCGTCCGCGTTGGTCGATGAGCATGTAGGTTCAGATTTACACAGACTATAGATACGGGTCGCCTGCATCGTCACGTCTTTTAATAGGCACACGCGTTTTGCTTTTTCTTCAGTTCTATTCCTCTCGCTTTCAGTGTTCACGTCCGCCACGTCTCATAAGCACGCTTCGTCCTTTTCTGCGTCTCGCATCTACCTCACCCATACATGCCGTCTTTCCGTCTAGAGGATCGCCATGCTAGTCGAATCGTGTCACGCATCTCATTTTCATAGGGCTGAATACCATCGCTCGCTCACCGCTCGCTTTATTTGTCAGGCCCGCACAGACTGGGTTGCCCACTCCATGTCTTAGTCCATCGATGGCGTCATCGATGCCAAGGTAGCGGGTAATGTCGGAGGACAGGCGATGATCGAAAACGAGGAACGGGACGAACAGCGTTTGGGCAGCCCTCGTCAATAAACGGCCCAAACGGTGCCGTGCGACTCAGAACCGCCGAGGCTGATCGTGATGCAGAACTGGACGGACTCGAGGACAACGGTCGTTGCCAGTGAGACCAGGGGTTCGGATGGTCCGCCGGCCGTTCCTTCGAGTTCCAGGCTTGCGTCTGACCGGTCACGGTATCGTGATGACTCTCATTGCGGGCTGGCTCAGACCACGACGAACCAGAGCGCAAAACCAGAACTGCCTGCCAGAGACGGTGTTCTGAATCCACGTGCGGGAAAGGATCTCTGGTACTGGCACATGTGCTCTCAAATCAAAAATACCTTGGATACCTAGGCGTGGCTAGCGGGTCGCGCAGAACAGTATTTCGATTTTCTCCGCAGAGGAAGCGAACAAAAGGTGGTCCAGAGGTGAGTTGTAACGGATCTAAGAAGGCCACTCGGATCGCCTTCCGGGCCCTAACTGTGCATGTGACCACTGACTCACTGACCAATCTGCCCGAACCTCTGGCCGATTTCCACAGGTGGTGGACATAGATAAGCTGCTTTACTCGATGATGGGCTTTCGCCCACACTCGTGTCCAGTTTTGTCCGGTACAGCTCGAGCGCTCAAGGCTCAAAGGTCACTGTACTGTCCCTCGACCCTGCTCCACGGGCTCATAAAAGGTCTCCTCAGGCTTGCGTGCCAGACTCACTGATCACCTGCCAGCAATTTACTACGATGGCTGAACAGACTACTAGTACTGGGGAGTTTTTCCACATAGATGAATGTACCATTCCCACCAGAGATGCAGATCAAAAATCGTGGAGGGGTGGTCAAGAGCCTGAGGAGCTCAAGTCCACTACGATGGGTAAACAGAGGGCCACTGGGAAGTTTTTCCGCATAGATAAATACACCATTCTTACCAGAGATGCAGACCAAAGATCGTCGAGCGGTGGTCAAGAGGAGCTCAAATCTACTAGGATGGGTAAACGGACCACTGGGAAGTTTTTCCGCGTAGATAAATACGCCATTCTTACCAGAGATGTAGGTCAAAAATCGTCGAGCGCCGGTGGCACAATACCAATCTTCAAGAAGCGCATCCCCGGATCCCCAGTGTCAGTTCTTTCCCCCATGATGGAGTGCGATTACCAACACTGTCATAAAGAAATACATCTCTCATCAAGAATTCAGAGAAGAAAGTCGCCCCGGGCAAGTAAAGATAGTTCATGAGCCTTCAAATTTGTCCTTTCCTGTGTGTTCCGTGTATGTCGATTTACTTAACATCAGTGTATTGACCCTCATAAGATTGCGTCCAGGCTTGAATCCTATCTTCAGTTGGTGCATTGTGAAGTAGAGTCGATGGTGTACTGTATGTTCTGAAATTTTCGTGGTAAATACCCAGCAGTGACTGGTATAACAGTGTAGGAATGAGTCGACCAAGAGGTTGCCAGTGGTTGCCATGCACCGAGGTGAATATAGAGAATTCGTCAGTGGTCGATTGTCAAACTAGCAACGATCTCATCGCTTCGTTGAGTGCGAGCGACAGGCCCTATGGTCCAGAGGATCTGATTTATTCAACGTATTGTAGAACGTCGACATCATCGCGTTCAGGTTCGTCTCCTTGTCGTCCACCGACCACATCGTCCCAACTTTCACTGAACGGAACCCGATGAACTGCATCGCTGAAGCGAGATGAATCAACTCGTCAGGACTCCTCACTTCCAACAGTCGTGTTTGACTCGGGTTTGGCGTGACCATATGCATATTGGTCGTCGTGTCCTAAGGCGATTATAGTAAACATCCTCCGAGGTTAGTGTTTCCAAGATCGTTGATAGTAAGTGGTATCTAGAAATACTGGGAACGGGTGAATCTCTATAGGATGTGTCAACGAGGCTCTTGAACAAGGAATATCGTGGGATATTGGTCGTGCCGAGGCCTTCAACTTGTCTCAGGAACGTTCAAGTACGTCAAATATGCACGCTTTCCCAGTCTCGAGCTCACGGTTCTCGCAGCAGGTTCCTCACGGCGGACGTTCATGGAGCCAAAGCCGACCTGCTCGAATCGCTCACGCTCAACCCCTCGTTTACCCAATCCCTCGTCAAGCTCGCGAGCGTGCACATGGAGGAGGGTGACAATGCGCAAGCAATGAAGTGCTTCGAGGATGCCATCAAGATCAACGAAGACGATCCCGATGTTTACTACCACCGAGGACAAGGTGTGTTGATCGCACCTTTTTCGAGTGACAGCCGTGGCTGATCTTCCCAAGTGTTCTTCATCACCAACGACTTTTCGTCTGCTGCAACCAACTACACAAGGTCGTCGGCCCTGGGTTCGTCCTTTGTCTTTTCGTACATTCAACTTGCGGTTGCACAGTACAAATTGGGCAACCTTGCAAATAGCGTGGCGACCTTCCGACGGACAATGACGTCGTTCCCTGCGAGGGGTGAAGTCTGCAACTACTAGTACGTTCTTGAGGGCGATATGATCGAGCGCAGTTGACAAACTACATTTCAGTGGTGAACTATTGCTAGATCAACAGCGCTTCCAAGAAGCAGTAGAAAAGTTTGACAGAGCGATTGAACTCGAAAAGGCCAAGTCAGTTTTCCCTACATACTGCTGTAGCGCCGACGCTGAATCCGGCTCGTTAGCTCCCCTCCCAATCCTCTACCTCTTGTCGACAAAGCCCTTGCCATCTTCCAATGGCGTCAAGACCTTCCCGCCGCAGAAACGCTTTGTCGTGAGGCCCTTGTTCTGGACTCTTCATGCGAGCCCGCCGTCGCCACCCTCGCACAGCTCGCTCTCCAAAAGAGCGAACTCGAGGCTGCGATCACGTGGTTCGAGAAGCAAGTTCAGATGGCTAGAGGGGAAGCAGAGATTACGGCCGCACTCACCTATCTCGAGGTCTATTTGCACATGTCGTTGACCCCTCGCAACTCACATCGTTCTAGGCTACAGCTAGAGTTCATCCGAAACTATCCCCAAATGGCGGAACAATTGACTCAGATTGCACGAGGGATGCTGTAGTCGGTCGTCCGCGTTGGTCGATGAGCATGTAGGTCCAGATTTACACAGACTATAGATACAGGTCGCCTGCATCGTCACGTCTTTAATAGGCACACGCGCTTTTCTTTTCTTCAGTTCTATTCCTCTCACTTTCAGTGTTCACGTCCGTCACGTCCATAAGCACGCTTTGTCCTTTTCTGCGTCTCACGCCCACCCTATCCATACGTGCGTCTTCCTGCATGCTAGTCGAATCGTGTCACGCACCTCATTTCCGTGGATCGAATACCATCACTCGCTTTGTTTGTTAGGCTCGGGTCAAATAGGTGGAGTGACATACTCTGTATCTTAGTCCATCGATGGCGTCATCGATGCCAAGGTAGCGGGTAATGTCGGAGGACAGGTGATGATCGAAAACGAGGAACGGGATGAAACAACGTTTGGGCAATCAATGAACGGTCCCAACGATGGCGCGCGACTCGGAGAGAGTTGGACGAACCTGAGGACAGCAAAGGGGATCGAACGAGCCATACCTTCGAGTTCCAGGCTTGGAGACCGTCTCAGAATTTCGCCCCGTTCGAACCGCCCCGTTCGGGTCGTCCGGGTCAACTAGCTTATGAACCCAACTATCATGGACAGACAGACACAGATGGACAAACAGTGCCCGGTTTTCTACGGGCAGTCGACGTATAAGAAGCTGCTCTACTTGATGTCGGGCTTCGCCCGCACTCGTGCCCAGTTTCGTCTGGTACAGCTCGAGGCTCCAAGGTACCGTCCCTCGAACCCTACTCCACGGGCTCATAAAAGGTTTCCATGTGTGCCAGACTCTCTGAATTCAGTGATCACCTGCCAGCAATCTGCTACGATGGTTGAAAAGACCACTCGGGAGTTTCTCCACATAGATGAATGTACCATTCTCACCAGAGATGCAGATAAAAAATCGTCGAGCGGTGGCAAAAAGGAGCTCAAGTCCACTACGACGGGTAAACAGACCACTGGGGAGTTTTTCCGCATAGATAACTACACCATTCTTACCAGAGATGCAGGTCAAAAATCGTCGAGCGGTAGCACAAAGTTAATCGAGGAGGTCCCCCTAAAAAAAACCGGGTCGTCAGTTCTTTCTCCCATGATGGAGTGCGATTACCAATGCCGTCATAAAGAAACACGTATTTCATCAAGAATACAGAGAAGAAAGCCTGCAAGTCATGAGCACTCATATTTGTCCTTTCCTTTGTGTTCCATGTATCTACTTAACATCAGTGTATCGACCCTCATAAGATTGTGCCCAGGCTTGAATCCTATCTTCAGCTGTTGCATTGTAAACAAAGTAGAGTCAATGGTGTACTATTATGTGTTCTGAAGTTGTCGTGATAAATATCCGGCAGTGACTGGTATAACAGTGTAGGAATGAATCGACCAAGAGGTTGGTTGCTATGCACCGAGGTGAATATAGAGAATTCGTCAGTGGTCGATTGTCAAACTAGCAACGATCTCATCGTTTCGTTGAGTGCGAGCGCTGCACAGGTTGGTCCAGACAATCTGATTCATTCACATATTGTAGAACATCGACGTTATCGCGTTCAAGTTCGTCTCCTTATATAATTATCCTCCACCGACCACCCTGATATCGATCGTCCCAAGTTCACTGAACGGAACCCGATGAGTTGCATCGCAGAAGCGCGATGAATCAACTCGTCAGGACTCCTCGCTTCCAACATTTGACTCGGGTTTGGCGTGACCATATGCATATTGGTCGTAGTATCCTAAGGCGATCGTAGTAAATATCCTCCGAGGTTACTGTTTCCAAGATCGTTGATAGCGAGTGGTATATAGAAATAATAGTATGGGAGCGGATGAATCTCTATAGGATGAACACGCTACTAGGCGCCGAGGTGAATGTAAAGAATCTGCTGATCGATCGTCAATCTTTTGGCCAGTGATCTCATCGTCTCGTTCAGCGCCAACGCTGCCCGGGTATAGTCCAGACGACCCGACTCGTCAAACATATGCTTGTAGAATGTCGACGTGATCATGTTCGTCTCCTCGTCGTCCACTGACCACATCGTCCCAATCACCGAACGAAAACCGATGAACTGCATCGCCGAAGCGAGATGAATCGACTCGTCCGGACTCTCCTCGTCCCCGACCGTCGTCTGGCACGCAGAAAGATACGCAAACTCTGGATCCTCCAAGTTGCAACGGATGATCTGCTCGATGCTAAAGTGTCCGTCGTCGAGAGCAAACGCAGACTTGAACGGCTCCTTGCGGTTCGCGAGACCATGACACGCAAAGTGCACCCATCCATTCTTCCCGAGTTCTTCGGCAACCCGTGAGATGCGTGATTCTTCACCCACGATTTGCTTGAACGCCGCAGCAC
>JBBPTU010000930.1:0-16313 GCA_038094295.1 Tylopilus aff. beelii | reverse complement strand
CAAGACACCTGAGCAGTCGCCACCACCCCCGCCAATATCCGCATCCGTCCCTAGTCTCGACTTCGACCCCGCCGAACGCTCAGAAGAACATGCAGAAAAGACGGAGCGCACGGGTGCAAAATCTTCCAAGGACTCTCTTTCTTCCATAGAGCGGCGCAAGAGACATTTCTTGAGGGTCTCGCTCGGTGTGTTGGCCATAGCTCTCGGTGTGCAAGTTCTCTACCTCGGACGGGATTGGGAAGCGGATGAACTCACAAACAAGAAAATGGTACCGTTCGGCCGGGTCTCCCTTTGCATAGTTCTAATGTCCTTTGGCTGGTTTTCGTAGAAGATCGAAGACGCACCCTCAGGTTGGTGGGCTCGGACTAAAGCACGGTTCACAGACATGTTCGACGTACGTCATCCCGAATGACAATCGTTCACGGTCCATGTTCACATTCAATCAGTACTTCAACAAGCCAGCATGGACAGAGTTACTTCCGCCACCTCTTCCTAGTCCCCACCAAAAGCCTTACACCCTTGTGGTGTCGATGGATGATCTACTCGTAACCTCTACTTGGGACGTAAGTTGCAATGTCCCCGTTTTCTTGTGCCATATCATACCCCCTTCATAGAGACAAAAAGGCTGGCGGACAGCAAAGCGTCCAGGCGTCGATTATTTCCTTGCATATCTATCCCAATTTTATGAAATCGTTATATTCACCACGCAATATCACTACGTGGGTTCACTCGCTCTGCCATGCCGAATCCGCCATTAACCGTGGTCTACCTAGACTGCCATCCCCATAATCGAGAAACTGGATCCCTATAATTTCTTCGTCACTTACAAACTCTTCCGTGAGGCAACGCGTTCCGTGGACGGTAAAGTTGTGAAAGTGAGTTGTGTCGTGTCGCGCTGTACCTTGTTCTGCTCTGACCTATGTTATTTATGCAAGGATCTTTCTTACCTCAATCGCGACCTCTCGAAAGTCGTCATGCTTGACACTCTCGAAGAACATGTTTCAACACACCCCGAAAATTCGATCGTACTTCCTAAGTGGACAGGTACTCCTGGAGACAGGGGCCTGATTGCCATGATACCGTTCCTCGAATGTATGTTTTGCCTCTCCCCGGCGCCCGCGCCCTATTCATATTCCCATGCCCTTAGCTGTTGCTATTTACAAGCCTGCCGATGTTCGTCCAATTATCCAGGCCTACCACGGCAAGGACATCCCTATTGAGTATGCGAAGAAAGAAGCCGAGGCACGGGAACGCCATATTGCCGAATGGAAGTCCAAGTCCAAAGGTCTTTCATCAGGAGGATTTACCATGAGCTCAATGTTTGGCGTCAGCCCCGAGGTGAGGTCTAACCTTCCACTTCTATGCCTCATATTGATCTGCTCTTAATTACCAGTCTTCAACCCACTCGGCTATTCCCCCAACGTACCTTGAACAAAAGCGAGCCGAGGCACAGCGCCAGTATAGGGAGGAACAGGCCTATATTACTTCTCACAAAGCCGAGTTCGACAAAGCGTTGGAGGACGAGCGACAGGCGATGGCCAAGGAGATGTCTGGCTCATTAATTGGGCTGCTCGACAATATGACCAACAAAACGCCGCCTGGTGAAGGGGAGCCCAACAAGTCCGCTGCGGGCGGCGGGACAGGAAAGCGAAGCAATATTCATTTGTCATAGGCCCCAGCGTGCCCCGGTGTATAGCAGGGCAACATAGAGGTACTGCATTGGTGACCCATTCGCCATTATCCATACAGTTGATTTACTCCCACCTCCTACCGGAGGCCGTGTGGCTCCCGATGAGTATTTCTGGCTGCACAGATGATTGATTGAACTTCTCAACTGACGGACCTCCACCGTCTGTCCGGTCGAAGGTGACTTCAGCATTGTAAAGTAGTACCCCGCTACTGACGAGCGTACTCGTACGGGGATAAATGACCTTTCTATCATCTACCTTCGGGCTGCCTCCCGCAACTGACACGGCAAAAAAAAGATGATATGTGCGGAATTGAAGTCCGGCACGAGAAAATTCCTGTCATCCCCGCTGGCATTTCCAGCCTTCTTTGCTTGGCGACGAGGGGCAAGTCGTGTGGACAGCAGATGTTGAGCGCTTTTTTTGCACCCATCATGATCGATGAAATGTGTACGGCACCGAGGCGCCTATCCACGAAAGGGGTATGCCGTCAGACTTTAACTTCGCCACTTTTTCTAACGCAGAGCAACAAGTGGGTTGGTTCCTCTCTTGCAGAATCTATCAGCATTCACACATCGTTAGGTTGTTGTCGACAAAGACACGGTGTACTGGAACTGGAATGCGTGACATGCCTGATGGGGGAGAGATACCAAAGTGAGGGACAAGAGGTGAATTTCGAACGATGCTGTGGCTGCTCACGCACAGCAATGAGCAAGAAGCGCGGCGATGACGATCTCGCATATCTGACAGCTTGAGGGCTAATACAGCAGGAGAGTTCGACCACTGAAAGATCTCACAAAGACCAAACCGACGGGCTAGAAGAAAAAGCTGCCCACTGGCTGGATTGAACAACCGACCTCACCATTACGAGTGGCGCGCTCTACCACTGAGCTAAACGGGCGCATTTTGAAAATCGAGCAGCTGCAGTGAAGTTCTTCAACGACGCCAATCACCACTGGGATCAACGACCAGCCCACCTGACTACATTGTCGAACTTAGCTTTCGTAGTGCAAAGACGCCTCGACGACTGTTTAGTTTATCCTACAAATACATCGTGTCAATTTATCGTCCAATTCACGAACGCCGCCATCAACTAGCATCTATTACCGTCCTCAGTGCATCCACCACTTCTTTCAGTCGGTTTTGCGCGTGAGAAAGCGACTTGATAAGGGGTGCGAACCCATGCGTTCACAAGGGTTCAGTCCCCCGAACTTCGAGGTGTAGGTGCCATTAAGCGGCAACTACGACTTGCCATGTGGTCAAGCAAAGTTGAAGGACGATAGCTCCGCGAGCTTATCGAGGCCTCCCTCGCGACAACGTATCTTTTCGTCGGGCTGGCGAAGTTACGGCGACGTTAGGACAAGAAACGATGGAAAGACTATGACTGACCCTCAATCGTGCTGGGAAACGGAGAACACGTATCTTTCTGGATGCTACCTTATACGGTTTGGAATGATCAGAAGCGCAATGGAATATGTCTAACCTCGTAGGTCTGAACAAAACTCTTCACATAAGTCATGCTAGGCGCCATGGGAGGCTAGCCATCGCAAACGTTGAATTCAGTTGTAAAGAAATGTCCTGTAATGGGGTCCAATCGTTGTCAGGTGAAAGGGATCAAATTGTCAGCGCTTCAACCTATACCAGGTTAGATTCAGACGTACCACACGCAAGACCAGTAATCGAAGAAATAAGAATGGCAAAGACAGTACTGATGGTGGCAGTGGCAAGGGTCAGCGCTTCAAGATCCATTCCAGTGATACCATACAACGTCGGATGATCCATGTACGAGACCAGTGATTGGAGGCTTAAAATAACGATGCGGCTGGGCCTGGAGAGTAAACTTATCGTCTTTCAAGTGATGATGGTGGATCATATCGGCCCCAGACAAGTCACCGGCGACTCGGATCAATTCATCACCTAGCACTCACCGCGCCGGGGGAATTATCGCGCACTTCAACCTAACCACTGTGGAGCCACAGTCGCTTGAGTGAGAGCATGCCTGACGAGTCAGCCGCGACGAGCTTGAGGTGAGAAGACGGAGAATTGGTCTCGGTTATTTCCGTTCAACCCTGGCACGCAGGCCACCAGGCACTACGGACGATGCTCTCCAGCTTTTCCTTCCTGGTCAGAAAATTTCACTTAGACCGCTTGACCTAGATCTTCCTGAAGTTGGCTTCACCATCTGCAAACTCTCCACGCCAGTGACGAAAAGCGTCGTCGTGCTTGCAAAATCCGACGTAGGGAACCCTGGACAGGTTGTCATCAAGCTATTTGATCCTCGGTATCTCGACGAGAGAATCGCTACAATACCATCGCACCAATCCTACCCGTGGAACTTATCCAATGAACGGGCCGCAGCGAGGGCTCACAGTCAGAACCCGAAACTGACCGATGAAGAGCTGGTGGAGAGAATTTACTCTGACGAGCCAGGAGAGCTCAGTGGAGAGGCCTTCACAGACCACTGTCTCCTCTGGGAGGAGAGATTCCACCGGCTCATGATGGACTGTTATGACGCGGAACACAAGGCGTACGAACACTTGCAAGACCTTCAAGGATCTGTCATCCCACGCCTCGTGATGGCTGGTCACTTCCTACCACCGGACGAACGTGCCATTCGACCGCCTGCGCTCGTTCTCGAATACATACCCTCCGTTAGTCTCCACGATGTCCCCTTCACTGCGATCACGCCCGCTGTCTGTACGGAGCTGCTTTCCGCGATTGAAAGCTTCCCTTCGTACGGGGTCGTACACAACGATATCACGATGACCAACATACGGTTTACTCCCCAGGAACAACCAGTGAAGGGTGTCGTGATCGACTTTGGATGTGCCGTGATTCGAGAGGAATGTGATTATGACGAAGAGGACTGGGTTGCGCTTGGTACATCAGATGTGAGGTGGGCTAGACGGCTATTACAGGAGGAGGACCTTAGGAGATCATACACAGACGGTCGAACGAGAGGATTTGGGTAATTACTGTCGAAATTCATTCATTCATTCTCGGACTTCGAATGACATATATACGGAGGGATGTGTTCCCTACTCGCTCATCTCGGAAAAATTGGCTCGCTGTCATCCTCGTATCTTCCACGAGACTAAGTCGTTTACGAGCCCAATGGAGAACTCCACTACCTGAATCGAGTCGCCGTTCAGTACTTCGTTCGTGATGGATACGACCCGGACGGAAGAAGCAGCGGACCAGGAGACGTGGCACGCCGCAGACCGAAACGATAAAACGAAAGCACGCACGACGTCGTGCTTAGCTGAAGTAGAAGAGCGGAGAATAGTTGATCCACGCCGACCGTCACGGTCCCGCACGAAAAGAAGCGCATCAACATCATGACGAATCTGATCGGGAAGCCAGACTACCATCGGAGGTTCACGGAAGACGAAGCAGACCTTGTCATCACGGCGAACAGAGAAGGGAAATCAGTATTATGTGCCTGCTGCGCTGGGAAACGGCGGTGAGAGCTGTCCTTCCGATCGAATTTCCTGTCCGCCATTCAAATTACGACGACACGGACTACTGGCATCAAGATCTGACGCACAACCCCGAGATTTGGCGCGGTAGAGTCGGACGGGTGAGAATGATGTGCCTTGATCATTCAATTTGGCACGATGGTCAGTCAGAGAAAGGTTTATGCTGTGCAATGTGTACTAGTAGCATTGACACGGCCAGGAGGAACAAGCCCGCTTAGCTCAGTGGTAGAGCGCGTCACTCGTAATGATGAGGTCGGTTGTTCAATCCAGCCAGCGGGCAACCTGGTTGCCTTTTTGTGAACACTCCCCTCGTGGTCGTTTTCCACTGAATCCATTGTGCTAGTCTCGAACCCAGACGTTATAGGAAGTACCCGTTTTGGACGGGTTGTTGTAAACACTTCCTATAACGTCTGGAGACTTTCAATAGGCGACTATGGTGTCGTGTCACGCCTGTCATTGCCATGCCCATATTTAGCATGTAAAATAATATATTTTAATAAATAGCCAACTTAGGTTAGCTAACCCGACCAAGTCATTGCGCGTCGTGCGAGTGCGTGCTGATTGATCACAGTCTCGAATGCATACATAATAAGCTTCGGGCGTGGCATGGCCGGAATACAATAAACTTGGTATACTATACAATTTTCAGTCGATATACGAACGAAACAAGCGACAACGGGATACATGGTTGGCGAACGACACCTTGCGAATCAACCAATACAAATAGAAGATGAAAACCATCCTACGCCCGACGTATTCCGAGGCACGGTCACCCCTAGGTCCCAAGGAGGGGCTGAGATGGAGAGCGTGCCAGAGGTCAAAGTGATAGAGTGAGGCGACAGTAAAGGTCTTCACGTCTCTTCAAAGACATACAGCCCATCCAACTCACCACCGTTCACGAGCCCTGCCTTGAGAGTTCCAGCTGCATCGCCGTCCATATCCACGCTGGTCAAGGTCACCGATGATGGCGGTGATACAGACCCTGTCGCAGGCGTCGAAGTCGATCTAGCGCGCGGCAATCGCGATGGATGCGATCCTTTGCACCCGTTTCCACTCGTGTGCACATGAGCAACACGATTCCTGGATGGTGAGACGGATACTGAGGACTCGACGCGCAATCGTTTTTGTTGCTTGTCCTCGCCCGTCAACCGTGGACTTGCACTTCCGTTCACTTCAAGTTCTTCCGAAGAGCGTTTCCGCTGGCGTGAGCCGGGCGTTGGTGCAGCACCAAGCATTGCGCCTGCCACTACTGCTGTTGCTGCTCTATCTCGGGCAGGTGTTTCAGGATGGGAGATCGTACAGGTGCTATTAGCCGCGCTATCGCATGTCGGTTGCTCCTCAGTTCCGCAGAGCTCTACCTTGACCCTCTTGGGTGGCGTCCCTGGACGAGTCCCAGAACCTGTAGTACCAGCACCATCAGCTCCAGCGGTGCCTGGAACTGCGTCCCCTTCCAGATCATCCGAGGATCGTTTCCGTGGATTCAGTCGAGGCGGCGCGATCTTCGTGTGCGTGGGAAGTGGGATAAGGTGGGGAGGTTGCGCACCCGTATCCGCATCGATGACCGAGTCTTCGCTCTCTCCTTCCTCTTCTTCGACATCGTCTTCCTCATCGTCGGCTTCTTCTTCTTCCTCTTCATATATCTCTTCCTCCTCCTCTTCCTGTGCTAACGCGTGTCTCGGAACTGTGTGCACCTCCTCAAGTGCAATCTCCGCCGGCTCATGTCCCTGCTGCGCCGCACGTGGATTGGGACGCGACTGGTGTACTCCAGGGGCCTGTTGGTTTGCACCGGTATTCACGTTCGGACTCCCGTCTGCATGTCCACCCGAGCCTGGAGCCTGTCCTTGACTCGGCACAGTGTGTCCTGCGGCCATGTTCGCGCGTACCATGGCGCGTTCACAAATCGTACACCGACAGTGATATAATGGCGCACACGCTTCTCGCCAGACCTGTCGCATGACATCATGTCAGTATAGCATCCGAAAACTGCACAAATGAAGAACGGCATGCACGTACATTTTTAAATGCCTCGAGGCTATACTGCGCCATGTGCGCGAGGGTCACGGGAACATATGGAATAGGATGAATTAGCCGCGGGGATGGGAGCACTGGTGAAATAGGGATCGGAACAACCACTGGCGGAGGCTGTTTGCGGATCGTTGGATCTCGCTCGCTCGCGCACTTGTCCTTCTCATGAGCGGGCGGCGGTGATGGCGTTGTCTGTAACGTCGTCGTGCTCAACACAGGACTTGTCGTATGGGATCCACCACTCCGTGACGATGCACTGCTTGCCGAGTCTTCCTCCCTCTCTCGCTCTCTGTCGACTTCCCTGTCACAACCCTCCTGATCTCCCGTAGGGGTCATGTCTCGATTACGATCCTGGTGTAGCCCACCTGCGGCCCAGTCCACACCATCAAACCAGATCCCAGGCGATCTCAATTCGGCCAACACTTCCTCCAGCGCCATTCTCGCCACCTTCGTTGCCGGGTCGCCGGCACCAGCGATGCCATTCGACCACTCCATGACGAATTTGCGCACAAGGTTCGTCATCGCCGGAAGGAGAATCAACCGAAGCTGTTTCTGGTAGGCGTGATAGGCCTGTTCACAGAGTGCAAAAGACGGCGGGGCGTGTGCACGGACGGTGGATAGGCGGGGATGAGTGTCGTCGTAGGTGGACCCACTATCGTGGGAGGTGGGAGAAGTGGGAGAAGTGGTTGCCGAAGCACAAACAGAACTTGAGGTCACAGTCCAGGGGCATGGATGTATGGCTTCGACGCGCACCACCCGACGAACACTACACCCATCACGAACGTCTTCGTCTGGATCAGGCTCGTTCTCGGTGTCCTCACCCGCATCGCGGACGCCGCCACCTGCAGGCCATGCATAGCCATACCACTGGTCGGCTGGGTTACACCAGTGACCGTCCAGGATGCGCGTGCGTGCCCAGTCGGCGATAGCCAGTTCACGTACACCACCAGCGTCTTCAGTCAATGAGAGCAGCTCAGGGTCTTCGTCCTCTTCTGAGCCCTCATACTCGGAGGAATAAACAGATCTCGGAGAAGGTGACCGGGAGCGCTGGACAGAGTGTGGTGATGGAGGTAGAGGGGAGGTGCTTCGCCCGGGACTGTTCGCATCCCCGGCGACGGGATGGTGAGCTACGCCGGTGCTAGATGAGTGGTGGGTAGAATCATGTTCGACGGTCTGATGGATGGGAGTGTGGGGAGTGAAATCGACGCCCATGCCCTCGCCGGCCCAACGTGTTGCTGCGACGGCTTGTTCCATGAGCTCAGGCATTTTAGTCTGGGAACGAAGCCAGAATTTTTCCCGCGCCACGGCAAGAACTTCGGTAATGGACCCTTCGCCTAAGTCAATAAACGCGTCAACGGTTTGACGCGTCTCCCAGTCCGCGGACGCGTATTTTGCTGGGGGATAACGAGAATGGGTAGTGCGATCTCTGATAGAAGGCGTGCGGGACGAATTTGGAACGAAACGCGGACCTCCGACGGCCTCGCGGTCGCGAACGCTGGTCGCGATGCGTTGCCACAACCATTCGCCGCGACAAGAACGGCAAGTCGCATCCACATTGGGCCAAGTTTCGTCGTCTTCGTTCTCTGCACAGCATACCATGAGGGCGGGGTTCAGAGGGGGTGAATAGGGAGTGTAAGCGGTGACGCCCATGTTGAGATGGCTTGGGGGGCCGTATGGCTGATGATAGGGGGTGAAGCGGATCGTGTTGCCGTGCAAGTCAAACTGAACGTCCGTTTCTGCAGGAGGGGCTTCACGGAGACATAGTCCACAGAACAAGTTTTTGCGGTGGTCGCGACAGAGAGCGATGGAGCCCAATGTCGGCGTGTGGTGTGTCCTCTTCGCGACGGCAAGGCCAAAGGAAGAGAAGGGAGAGTTTATGCGACAGACGAAGCAGGTACGGGCGGTCATTTGACGAAAGTGGCGAAAGGGGGATATTCGATAAGAAAGCTGGAGGTGTGCAGGGGCAGCACCGCCGGCTGCGGCGGACGGCGGAGGCTGGGGACGAACGTACTGATAATGGGCAAGGACGTCGTGGGGATCGAGGAGGGCGCAGGCCTTGCTCCAGAACAAGTGCGTCTCGACTGAGGGTGGGGCGTGAGCGCGCCAGAAAAGGAAGACGATCAAAGACGTACGCGCCGCAGCCCAGGGGGGGGTGACCTGCATGAGCTTTTCGAGAGCAATGGCATCACGAAAGGTGGTGTAGACGATTCTGGGATGCCAGAGCTCCTTTGCGTCCCAGGTGAGGGGACAGTAGCTGGCGGGCTGGATGTCGAGGAGATAGTGGGTCGCAATAGCCCTGAGGGAGAAGTGTGCATATTATGAGGAAGATGATGAGAGTGGCGTCGACGTACCTGACGAGTTCTGGCGGTAATTGCTGCCAGGATCTGTGCGTGTACTTGCCCTTGTAGACGTGATCGCGGGGGGAAAGGAGCGCGCTCGCCGTCGGGGACGACGAGGACGGGGACAAATGAGCCGGCTGGATTATCATTTTGGCCCGCAGTGTGACCTGGCCGTGATTAGCGTACGAACGACAGCCGGGGGAAATCCAAACAGATGCTGTGACGACGGCGTGTCACAGCCATCACACTTTCACACGGTACAGCCACTGCGCACGGACCACCGCCGTCGCCATCTTATCTTATCTCGGACAATAACAAGATAAGTTATATATTTCTCGTAACCACCGCTTGTATTTATTTTCCATGCCCACTCCCTGTCGAAACGTCTCCGTCAGGCCTTTTCTCTCCCGTTTCGCCGTCCGCCGCAAGCACTCCATGCCAGCCATGGCCCCGCCGTCCCCCGCCCCGTCCCTCCCGCCACCGCCACCGCCCCCCAAGGACCACTTCTCGGTCCGCGTCCTCAAACCCCTCCCCGCCCTCGCCGACTACAGCCCGCCCGACCATCTCCGGCCCCCGTCCACCCCGCCCCCGCCTCAGGTCCCGCCCAAAGCCAGCCCCGCCGTTCGCGTCACTCCCGCACCTCGCGTCCCTCTCTCGCCCGAACAGCGCCTCGAGCGTCAGCTCTCTGCCCGGCGCCGTCGCGAGCGCGAGGAAGAAGACGCGCTCCACGAAGAACAAGAACGCCAGGCGCGTCATAAACGCGAGAGGGCGGAGTGCGAGCAGCGAGCACGCGATGACGAGGAGCGCAGGAAGGCCATCCTCCAGGACGAGCTCCGACAGGCTGCCGCACGCAGGATGAGACAAGAGCGCGAAGCTCGAGCCGCCGAGGAACATCGTCTTCGCGAGATCAAGGAACGAAAACAGCTGGAACACGAACGTAGATTACAGTACACCCGTGAGATGCAGAAATGGCGGGACGAACAGATCCGCAGGGTGGCATCCCAGTCGAGCGAAAAGGAGGAAGAGCGAAAGCGTTCGGCCGAGGCAAGACGGTCTCGCATCCAACGGATCAGCGACGCAGTACTCCAGGACGAGTCCCCCGAAGCCTTCAATGGCTGGGTTACGATACAGACCCCTGAACACCTCACGTGGAAACGGCGTTATTTCATGTTCGATCTCGCACATGCGCAGTTGTCCCTTTGCAGAAATCAGCGGGTATGTGTCGTCATCTCGTCCATGCGTATATACTCACGTGTATCCCAGGATTCGACCCGCTCTATTGACCTCATCAACTTGGACAGTCGCATCGAGAGCTTCCACGAATGGTACGAAGGATTCGAAGAGCTGGAGGCCATACCCCACTCCTTTGCTGTCCAGTTCGTCGACGGGCAAACCTGGCTCATGTTTGCAGACACTGAACAAGACAAGGCATAGTTCTCTCTTGCACTCCACTTTGCTCTCAACTCACTCGCATGTCCAGGACAGGCTGCTCGTCCTCCTCAGCGAGGCTGGAGGCGTTATCCTGTGAGGATTGATACCCTTTTCATGACTTATCCCTATGTAGCCATAGCACTATCTATTTTGTGGATGTCGGTGACACTCATTTTTATCTCTGGCTCGTTGCAAGCCATATCTGCCGGAACTATGGTCATTTGTGATATAGTGAGGGCTAGCGAAGGACAGGGCCATGCTTTCATGGTCACTGAAATCATCACCGCGGAACAATCAGTTCTCACAGGGCAGTACCTTTGCAATGCGATCAGGAAAACAAGATGTGATTAACATAGCCTCGAAACCTTTCGTGCCTCGGCTATACGTTCCATCATGTCTATGGCGTTGGTCTTCCTGATCGGTCAAAAAGCAGCCTGCCTTGCACTCTTGCACATTAGTGGAGATCAGAGGGTAGACAGTGAATTAAACCCCGAGGCTGATATATATGAGGGATCCTACGCCCTGGGCCGTTTCCCTCTGGAACTCGTTGACGAACGCATTCTCAGAGTCAGACCATCCTAAGCATACTTACATAGTTCTATGGTTTGGACAATAGCAACATCCCGATGACGTTGAAGAACAACTTGCCTGCTGCTCACCTCGCCATTCATAGTTCTGGAGTGAAGTTTTTCCTTGCCACGAAGCGACCAAAGCGTGGGAACTCTGACGAAAGAAGCTTTCGTGCAGACTCTGACTAACACTCCTAAGGTATACGCAGTGGAAGCCACAGGAATATCAAACGATTTTTACCGTCAACAATGTCACGATTCCGTCTTGCGCGATACCTGAATGAGAAACACGGTCAGTCTGCAGGTAGTGCCGTAGGTACGAATACTTACCATGGTTGATGCCCTTGCTGCCAGGCACTAACAAGCCCGTGACGTTGCGTGCTTCTGTATCGTATGACACCCCTCCAAAGCTCGTCCTGCCTACCGCTCCTGCGACCAGATCGTTCCTGCCAGTGTAGATCTAAATTAGGACCAGTAGGTCGGGAAAGTAAAAACTGCAGACGTGCCTGCCAATGTCGTACCCATCCGGTACGATATCGTGGTGGTCTGCCGCAGACTAATGGTGCACCGTCGAAAAGTGATCGAGAACGCGACGAACGACTGACCTTTTCCTCGGACACGCTATAGACAAGTCGAACCACGTCGGTCAGTTCTAACCAAGACATGGCTACCTGCTACTCACGCTAGAAACAGCGCTTCGCTATCCGCCGACTTCCCGTTTTGACGATACACCCTATGCAATTCAGTTCAGCCCTTTGCCCACCTAGACCGTGAACTGAACCCACCGGAAATGATTCCCGCCGTTCAAACTTTCAGCACAGGTGCCGGAGTCCGGATTGCCAAAATCCTGACGCAACTCCATCGTCTGATTGACCCATCCGTTTCCATCCCCAAGATTGGCTGGGAAAGGCGTTCCGAGATGAATTCCGAAACATTCCTCGGAGCTGAAGAAGCACTTCTTGGTGAGTTTCTTCGCGGTCAGACCCAAAGATTTGAACGTACAAGCCGATCGCGCGAGCATAGTTGAGGATCCCGTCATTCGTCAACACATCTGGCGAACTTTCACCAGAGACGATTACCTAGCAGCACCAGCGTTCTCGTCAAAATAACGCGGTCGTATGAACAGACTAGGACACTTACGTTCAAGGGTTCACCGAAGCCGTTCAAACTGTTGATTAGCATGGAACCTCCACCTTGGGTTGGACTGTAAAAGGCAACACTCTGCATCTTTCCGAGCGTGACCAAGGACGCGAGTTGAACCATTAGCGCCAGATTCATCTTGAGAGCATACATCTCGACCTGCGTCTGGAGAGGGCGATGTGGGGTTTACGAGCTCGACAGACGAACTAATTAACTCATAAATATGTGTGCTATGTATAACCGAGCGGAAGGTTCAATCTACACGAAGCGGTATCATAACGTGATTGGTTCCGAATTCCACCACTCTGCCAAAGTGCCAGTGGTGGCCACTTGAACCTGGATCACGCCGCTCGGGTTTGTAGATTAGTTGGCTCGTTCCTCGAATAGGTGTTTTGATATAGGCGATGTTACTCGAAAGCCCAGATTGTGCGCCGTGAACCTACGGGTCAATGACTCGACGTCATGTGGAACCGGCGAAAAGGATGCATCTCTCAGGAAGCGGATGTGTCACAAATTCCCTGTCGTACGTACTCATGGAAACAACTGTGATGGTTCGAACACATCAAGATGTTATTCGATCTGATCCAGTTAACATTGCGTTGAACATTGAATATTGAGATCCGTCGGAGACCCTGTCAATACACGAAAGCGTGACGACGAACAGAGGAGACGCGAGTCCGTTGTAGGAGAACACGAACTATCAATTTTCAAGTTTTGCACTGCGTCAAGGTCCGAAAAAAAAAACGCCAGCAGTACGTATATATTGGAGATCAATTCTTTTTCAAGTTTGGAACCCCGAGTCCGCAACAGGTTTGTAAATTGTCTGCGTTAGCCGAGGTCACACTGTTGAGCTTGTTCGATCAGCCTGAGTACATCCCGGAGAAACAGCCTTGGTTCCACGGCCCCGCACTGAATGGATTTTCATCGATATGTACATAGCCCTTCTTGTGTCGAATGCGGTGATCTGACGCAGAGCGCGGGAGCTTGAACCATCAGATCCCATTGGTCCCGAGCCCAAGATAAGCGGGTCAACAAACAGTCAGATTTATTTCATACTCCCTTGACAAGTCAAACTAATGAGTACAGTGCATGCCGATCGCCGGGACATCAAACGATGGACACCGTCAACAACGTCACAACTCCATCCTGCGCGATACCTTTGCATTGCAAGAGATCAAAAAGGGACAGAGGAGAGCGAGCACCGTCAATCCAAGAGTAGCGTGGTAGATGCGAATACGCACCGTGGTTCACGCCCTCGCTGCCGGGTTTCAACAGGCCGGTGACATTGCGCGTTTCTGTGTTGTATGACACGCCACCAAAGCTCGTCCTACCTATTGCCTTCGCAACTAGACAGTCCCTGCCAATGTGGATTCGAATCAAAACCATTGGACCGAAAAGGGCGAGGAGGAACTAATGCAAGTATGAGTGAATAACGTACCTGCCAATATTGTACCCGTCCGGTATGATATTATGGTTTTCTGTGGCGGGCTAACGACACACTTTCAGAGAATGATCAAGGATACGACGAGCGACTGACCTCTTCCTTAGATACTCTGTCGAGACATCAACCACCATATTAGGTTAGTTTAGTCCAGAAAGAGATTGACATTCAATGGTCCACTCACGCTAGGAATATCGCTCCGCTATTTGCCAGATTCCCATTTTGGAAAAACACTCTGTTAGACGCAGTTCAACCTTTTGCCTCTACAATGCGGATTGAGCCGTGAACTGAACCTACCTGAAATGATTTCCGCCAATCAAACTTTCCAAGCACGTGCCAGCGCCTGCGCTACCATAATCTTGGCGCAACTCAATCGTCTGATTGACCCATCCATTTCCATCACCAAGGTTAGCCGGGAAAGGCGCCCCAAGATGAAGCCCGAAACATTCCTCGGAGCTGAGAAAGTATTTCGTTAGATGTAGGCGGGCAACGAACACAGACATGGGCATACAACCCGATCGCGCGTGCATAATTGATCATCCCGTCTTCCGTTAATACTGCTGGCGAGCTCTGGCCTGAGATGATGACCTTCACACAAGTTTGTATGTCAACAACTGTGATCACATGAATACGTGCGGGAAAAGACCGACATTCAAGGGTTCGCCATACCCGTCCAAAGAGTTGATCAGCATGGAACCACCATGAACGCTAGGATCATAGAAGGCAACGCCCTGGGCGCTCTGTTTCGTGCCGAACGTGAATAAGGACGTGAGTCGGGTCGTTAGCGCCAAAATTGTCTCGAGAGCACGCATATCAACTAGAGTGTGGGGGACGAAGTGGGGGTGTGGATTATAGGCGCGGGGGTCGCAGTCAAAATGTGGGTGGATGGGAATCAAGGTACGAACGTGTCTCAGCGAGACACTTTAACAGCTAGTGCGATGCGATGCGTCCCTCGAATAGGTGATTTGGGACCACAACTAAATTAACTTGATTACGCATCGTTACAATGGTATGTCATCAATAAGGATAGGCTGAGGTTGGAACGATGAGCGCGACACGGAACCGATAAAGGATGCGATGGCATTTACCCTAATAATGCCTGATTTAGATGGCACTGTCGCTTGGGAGCGAATGCGTCACAGATTCCTTATCGTGTACGTGTTCATACGAATCGTGATTCGAATATACGAACAAGGATGCACGTGTGTCGGATCTTCTGAGTGTGCGACAATTTTCGTCCAGGATCATGCGAGAGCATACCCGCGGAGAGAGTCTGTCGAATTTCTACACACCAGAAGGTGGAAGAGAAGCGTTTCAAAGGCGGCCTAGTTCACCCCAACAAAGAAAGTTTGGTGCCTGCGCTGCTACTCGGCTCGAATCTGATTGAAGGATAAGTCCCTGACGCCCTAGTACGACGCCACCGATCATATTATGCGAGTGCTGAGGACCACCCTGTGGCTTCAGGTCCAGGGGCGGTGGACTCAGAGCCAGCAATTAGTAGAACGGTGCATCAATTGGACGCTCCTGGATTCCTGATCGTGAGTTCCTGAAGGCTTACTTCGTTTTGAGGTTGATGTTCCGAAGCCTCGAAATTTGGATTGCGAGAGAAACCTGCACCATGAGTGCATCGTTTTTCTGGTTTTGCTGGTATAGTGTCAGTAGTACTAGTGGGGTAATAGTTGCGCAAACAGAACGGGAAATTCCGGTGCGCCTTGGTATTATAAGTTCAGATCAAGCGCCTCCTTGCTAATTTCCGAGCGGAAATTCCGATATGACTCACACAACAGATTTTCTGGGATTTAGGATGTGTTTTAATTATTGACGGGATGCCAACGCTGTACTTTGAATACAACTTGTCATTTGGAAACTGTCAGGATTTCATGTCCAAACGTACCTCTAGATCCAGGCATGAACTTAGTGTATGTGCGCCAGTATCAATTCAGTCGAGAGGTAGGAAAGTATTTAAAGTTTAGTAATGGCGAGAATGTAAGCTCGAACTCCAAGTTTGGACTTGACATATGAACCACGACAATAGTTGAAGTCTCGCTGTGGTCACTACGACAGACGAATCAAGAAGTACTGTTGAATATTTGGTCTTGGTTCTGAATCCAATGTTTTGTCAGAGAACTATATGCATGCTACTTTTTGATGTACAATCTCGCATTATACTTTCGGCGCCGTGATCGTGCGATGATCTCCCACTC
>JBBPTU010000929.1:0-16330 GCA_038094295.1 Tylopilus aff. beelii | reverse complement strand
CCTACGGGAACTCTGGGAGGATGTCGTTTTCCCTATCATCCGTTCCCTTCGGGAAATTGTTCCACTGCAGTCCCGGATCTGGTGGTGTCCTACTGGCGAGTTCTGCGATCTACCCTTGCATGCCGCCGGACCGTATCGAAGAGGCCACCCAAATCTTCCTGACCTGTACATCTCCTCTTACACCCCTACGTTAAGTGCTCTCATTCGTGCCCGACGAACACGTGCCATAGAGTCTTCACCGGACACGAAACGTTTCATTGCCATTGGCCAGGCGAACGCGATCGGACAGAGTAAACTGCTGACCGTCAACTCTGAACTGGCGAGGATTGGTCAGGAAGTTGGTAATGCTGCCACGTTCAAACAAATCGATGGCGAGGCTTCCCGCATCCCGCTGGTTGCCGAGGAGCTCGGGAAGAACGAATGGGTGCACTTTGCATGTCACGGCGTCGCAAATCGGAAAGACCCGTTCAAGTCTGCGTTCGCGCTTCGGGACGGCCACTTTACGATCGAACAGATCATTCGCTGCGATTTGAGGAATCCAGAGTTTGCGTACCTTTCGGCGTGCCAGACGGTGGTTGGAGACGAGGAGAGTCCGGACGAGGCCATCCACCTTGCATCAGCAATGCAGTTCCTTGGGTTCCGATCTGTTATCGGGACAATGTGGTCGGTGGCAGACAAGGACACGAAGGTGATCACGTCGACGTTCTATCAGCATATGTTGGACGAATCAGGGCGTCTAGACTATACACGTGCTGCGTTTGCACTGAACGAGACGATGCGGACGATATCCGGCGTAACACTTGATCAGCGGGTTGTGTACATTCACCTTGGTGCCTAGCTGCTTTCAGTAAAGTACCTTAGTTCCTGCGTCGTTACTCGGGCTAATTCCTTTCGGCGATCTTAGAAATAGGACTTCCAGGAAATACTTATGATAGCCTCACGTTTGGGACATGTACCGACTAGTACGGCGTTATGACAATCGTTCGAAACAAACATCTCAGTTTCAGAAAAACAAGATCAAGCTAAGCGTTCGTGGCATTGTTCAAACGCTCAAATGTATGCCTCCGGTGATGTTCATGCACGAAAGGGAGAAGATGCAGCGTCGATATTACGATATCCGATAGTACAATCGCAGATACAGTAGTATCCATTGATAGTTGGCCCCGCCGTCCACTCTGTACCTTACAATCAACTATATCCGCCATTTCCTTGAGCCTGGGCGTCTTCAAGCAGAAGTAGATGCAAGGCCCGGGATGCTACTTGTAGGCAGTGAGAAACTTGGGGTATGTCTACGTGAAGCCATGGAGTCCGAGTTTGATCAGGGCACTGGATGATGTGACGCTCTAGGGCGACCAGCATGACGAAGGCAAAATGCTCGACAGAAACCCGTGGGATAGTCTGAGTAGCGGTCCGACTCCCGATGATGAAAAACATCCAGTGTCGATCCGGGTCGTCATTCCTTACTTCACGGTTTCGCGCGTTCAATGAAGAAGTAGATGCATTCAAAGTACGCTAAACCTGCCACATGAGTCGACCAATATCAAGATATATCCTACTTCGAATTATTCGAATCTATGATAGCCCAATAAATTATCGCACCGTCGCCGCGTGGATAACCGATCAAAAAAGCCCTTTGGAGATCCAATACTTCACCCAAGCGTCTGCCTCCTCCTCGCCAACGGGCCACATGTTCGCCATCGTCGTGCTCACCTCCTGCGCCTTGGTCGTGCTAAACCGGACCGATCCAGCCACTTCCGTGTTATCAACGCCAAGAGCACGAACGGCTTCGTCGCTCCGTGCCTGTGCACGGAAGAAGTCGAGTAGCTTGATGGCCGGCTAAATAGTGCGTCAGCGATCAGCGATACGTCCAGGCCAAGCTTGGATACTCACGATCTTGACCAAGTCGTCCTCCGAAGCGTTTTCAGCCTTGCTTTCCAACAGCTTGAACCAATCTCCGAACGGTACTATCTGGAGAACGTCCTCTCCGTCGACGATCGCCTTGCGCTTGATGATCGCACGTCGCACGAACGCAATGATCTCTGCCCATGATGCGCTACGCGGGTTGACAATGTTGATTGCCGGCGGCGCTGACTCTTTGCCTAAACCCATTTCGAGAATCGCAGAGGCCACATCTTCCTCGCGCAACCACGGCACGATCTGGATTAGCATCAGCACATGCAACCAATATCAAAAGAGAGGACATCTGAAACTCACATCGGCAGCTTCCGGCAACGCACCTAGTGCAATGCTGGATTTGACAAGGATCGGGAACCAATCAGTAGTAGCCCAGGATCCACCGTGCCCACCAGCGATTTGGCCTATGCGGAAGGAGGTCGCATGTAACCCACTCTTGACGATGATCTAAGTTCGTCTTAGTACCAACCGGCGGGCGAATTGTTGGATAGCGACTCACTCGTTCGGTGGCGTATTTGCCCTCTCCATAGCCCATTCCAACAGCGACAGAAGGGTCGAGTTGGACCTCCTCTGGGAAAGGCTTCTTCAGGTTGTTCCAGCCTTGCGCTGAAGCAATCGAAGACGTAAACAAGAATCGTAGCTCTTGCCTCCGAGGTGAACTTAGAGCGAGGTCAACAAGGTTCCGCGATCCCCAAATGCTGTCCTCGAAGGAGGATATCGCCAGGTTGAAGTCGAGGCGCCACGCGTTGTGTATTATTAGTGTCACTGAATTTCGGATCTACAAATGATTTATCAGTGAATGTATGTTCGCATGAGAAACTCCACTATACCTCTTCGTACTGAGCCGAAGATAGCCCACAGTTTGGTTGAGACATCTCCGTCTCGACGAAGACAACCTTCCTCGAGCTCAGCAGGCCAATTTCCAGTCCTCTTTCCCTGAACGCAGATTCTTGGCGTTCCACAATCGATTTGGTAGACGAGGGGCGATTGAAAGCATACACGCGCTGAACCTCAGGGTTCTGTAGAAGTTGTGAGAGTAGGAACGATCCTAGGCCCCCTGTAGATCCTGTGAGCAGTACAACGGCGGGTTGGATTGACTGGCTGCGTGGCAGAACGCCGTCGGTGGGTCCTTCTAGGCCTATGGAGTACCTTTCGATCATCGCATTGATGGCCTGTTTGTGTCGTTCAATGAAATCTGTACCGTGGCCTGTGTCACCCCCGGTAACGAGGGAGGTGATGCGGGCACTGAGCTGCTGAATGGTAGGGTTCTCGAAGACGAAGCTGGAAGTAACATAGCTGGTAGCCTTCTTGATCTCTTGATCAGGAGATTTCCGCAGAGCACCTAGAATGTGGTTCCGAAGGTACGTAGCACTCAAACTGAACGGTAGCAGAACATCAAAAACCTCATCGACTCCAGTCTATGGGCATTACACACCTGTCAAAACCTTGAGCAAACAAGTCGGCATGGGGATCAACATAGCCATTAGAACTGATAGCGCGAGCGTGTTCTAACAACCATTCTTCTAGAACATCGCTAGTCCACGCAGATGGACCGGACGAGCCTTCAGGAGCTTCCGCGCTTGCCTCAACAACATCATATCTTGATAAGTGTTAGACGAAATGTCCTCCATTGTGCTATAGCGGACTCACAGCGCATTAATTTCTGTTTCATATGCCTGCAGAGTTGCTTTCCGCTGGACGGTACCTTTTGCAGCACGCGGCATTGGCTTGTCCTTCCGCGTAACCAAAATCATCTCCTTGAAGATACGACTGAACGCCGGAGACGGTTTGTTAGCTTCTTCGATCACAGGCCTTTTTTCTTTCAGTAGACAACCTTGCAGATGCAATCAAAGGACGTACCAAATTTGGTTCCTAAACTCGGTTACGGCTTTCTCGTCGCTAGCATCAATAGCGATGCGAGGCTCAATGAGAACACCGACTTGGTTTCGTTCCCGTCCGAACATGATGACACCTTGCACTAGCGGAGAAGATGCAATAATACTCTCCATTGGAGCTGGAACAGTCTTCTCTCCGGAAGCCAGAGTAATGACATCGTCGGCCCTTCCAACGCTGCCGAATCAAAGTATAAATGCAAATTCCCGCGTGGACCAGCTAAGAAACTCACATCCTCCACATGTTCTTAGTTGGATGTTTCACAAACACGTCCGAAGTGGCATAGCCCTTCACGTCTGGCAAATTCTCCACTGCCATCCGGAATTCATCGGTCGACTGATAAAGTTCGTTAGCGTCCGCAAACCAATCACTAGACTGTGTATCATACCAAGATTTGCAGCTCATATGAATCGTCTTCTTGTTGGATCCACCTAAAGTTCTCCTCCTCGGGAAAACGCATCCACACCCAATCTCCGTCAGCGATATCACGTTTGTCTGCGGTTGCCACGTGGACGCCGAACTCCGTTCCGCCATAACCGCTACCGACTTGTACCCCAGCAGCGTTCAACGTTTGGCCGACCTTGATAGGTAGTGGACCACCACCAAAGATCTAAACACGCTGAGTATAAAATAGCTGGTTCCATTTGGGGCAAACGTACGATGGAATCTACCTTCTTCAGTACCTCGATCGCTTCGTCCGAAGTCGCCATTTGTTCGAGGAACGTAGGAACCGTCATGAGAACATTGCATTCTATTTTCCTGAGATGCTCGACCATGTTCTGGCTCGTCGGTATAATGGGCTGGGCGAGTGGGTCGTTATAAGTACGCGGAGGAAAGACAACCGCCGCGACGGCGTACGCAAGTGGTACATAAAGCTGTGTAACGACACCGAACACATGGAAGGCGGGCAGCGCCATGGCACCAACCCGGCGAGGTGCGGCAAAATCAGCATATGGGCGGAAAGATGCTTTATAGACGTCAGTACGTGTCACAGGAAACGGCGCACGAAAACTCACGTTGCCTCAGCCATTGGATTTGAATTCTGTGTGAGTGAGCAATGGGTTTAGGGAATCCAGTGCTACCCGAAGAATGGATGTAGAGCGCAGGCGAATCTAAATCTGGCCGTTCTGCGGGAGGAGGGTAGGGGACGAAAGGGTCCGCTTCGACCTCCTGACCGAGCTTTGGAAATGCATAGCGTAATGTAGGGAGTTCGTGAACGGTTAGCTGGGCTCCATTCAACTCCTTCCGAATGCCGTTGATGAGCGCTTTATGAGCGTGATCGAGAGTGACGATACGTGAGCAGTTGGTCTTCTTCATCATATCGACGACCGCCTTGGCCGAGTTCCGGGGGGACACCGGGAATGGCTGAGCGAAGATCTGAGTACGTGATAAGTATTGGTTGTAAGAATGGACGTACGACCCATCCGGCGACCGCCAGGCTTACGACGGCGGCATGGTGAAGTACCGTGTCTGTATTTGCAATGACGAGGACAACTTCTCCGTCGGTGCCTTCACGTGAGGGACGAAGAGCATGCGCGATTCGGTGAGCTGCCCGACCGAATTCAAGAAACGAGATTTCAATCGTCGCATTGGGTGAACTTCCATGTTCATTGGCGTAAACAAAGAAGGGAAGTGAGGCATTCCTCTCCATGTGAAAGTTAATTAGGTCGGGGAGCAAGAGGGAGCAATCGAGAGGGGGAAAATTGAATGTAGTGGTCATGGTTGAAGGAGAATGTAGGAAGTTGCTTGGGGTGATCTGTGGACTGGTGGCCCATTGCGAAGGCCCTTATAACTGAGCGGTTTAGGGGGACAGTCATCATTAATCAATAACATCCGTGGATGGCAGGCCATGGTTCGGCGAGTGTTGAAAGAGAGCGTCACTTCGGTGATTTGTCCTTTTCAGGAAAAACCCCCGAACTTGGACTTGTAGAGTCCAGCGTCTGGGTTTGGTAATTTAAACCTCTCTACCATAGTCAGAGGATAGTTTTTTACAGGAACACGCCTGATCAAAACCCACACTGAGCCACGGACTATCGTGAACGCAGACATCCAGTGAGCTGAGGATGAAGTCGGGAAGTCGGAGACTTGGTCGTGCCGGTCGTTGCCGAGCACCCTTACCAAGAAAACGCAACAAGTATGTCCCGTTTCCTCATAGTTATCTCTGTGGCGTTAGTCAATTGTGTGCGACGCATCCGTTCACCCGATCATCCCAAGTTCGATGTCATAACTCCTCCTGTATAAGTCGATGGCGTCCGATCCAACGCCTAGCGGCTTACTCGGACTCGACGTTTCCTCTCACGTCAGGTTTATCCTTTCGAACGTACGGCTCGACGGCACACCTAGATATCGAGCGGACGTTATCGGCCAATTCGTCTATTGCAGAGCTTCATGGTCAGCCACTGTGAAGTCCGTGATGACACCTACCAAAGTATTACTTGTTCTGAGACTGAACGTTTGATCCTGAAGAGCTTTTTTTGTAGGCGGTCCGTTAGAGAACGTAACAAGTGTCACCCATGGTTTTCCATTGCCTGCAATATCGTTGCGGTTGGAGAAGCACGAGAAGATACTACCAGATAAGTGCCTCAGAGGAGCTGTGATTGCCGACCTCCTCCAGCTGTCCAGCCCCGGCCCCTCTCCCCTCACTGCCACAGTAGTCATGTCAGTGGGAGGGTTTTCTCGACCAGAAACGTGCCACCCTTGAAGTAAATAGGCCTGCAGGAACTTTTGTATCTATTTTTCGCCTATACTACTTTGTTTACTAAGTAGTAAATATAAAATGGAATCGGTAGCGCCGCTACGAGGAGAGCGCGCAGCCGGATTGGAAGTGGTCCATTACGGACGGAACCATGGGGTAGGCACATGGACATCTACCTTTTATTGTAGCATGTCATGATCGACCACTGGCATGGCATGGCAGTGTCGTAGTATCCTGTTCGCCTCGTGAAGTTCAAAATAGGGTGACGGTGATAGATCGTACTGTAATGGTAAAAAGGGACGGCTAACTCCGATGGAAAACAAGAATATAGTAGCTGTTTGCGTGCGCACACTGGCAGTCGAAGCACGGCCGAGAACACCTGTATCATTCACTGCCTCGCCCTTGTTGAGCCGCTAGCTCGCACGATATCTTGCAATCGTCACGAACCTCCACATTGATTTAACCTTGACGAGACAAACGGTTTGTGCTTTCCTCTGTTCTCGTATGATAGAGTGGTGAAAGTGACATTACATATGGGCTTGACAGGTCGACTCACTGGCAGACGCTTTCGGTTTTGTAATCAACTTGTAGTATGGATTCAAAAGGTACTTCACTCCATGTGGCGAGACAGCGGCGGCGGACATGACTTGAATGTTAGTGGAGCAGTTGCATTCGCAAGCGAAATCTCTCGCAGATCAGTTCGACCAAGGGGGAAGGACGACTCGGAGGTACATCGACGATGCAATCGTGCTCGCTCGTGAAGCACTAGAATTGTGCCCACCCAGCCACCACAAGCGATCTGAGTCTCTGACTTCACTTTCAATCCACCTCTCCGATCGATATGCACAGTACGGGGCGATTGCAGACATCGAGGAGGGCATTGTCCTCGATCGAGAGGCCCTCGCACTGCGTCCTCATGACGACCATAACCGTGGGCTGTCTTTAAATAACCTCGCGTTTCGTCTTTCCACTCGCTACCAGAGGTTTGGTAGAATTTCGGATTTGGACGAGGCCATCACCCTCACCCGAGAAGCTCTTACGCTGCGCCCAGAAGGCCACCCTCTTCGCTCGTCATCTTTAGACAACCTCGCACATTATTTATCCGGTCGCTACGAAAAGTTTGGTGGAATTTCCGATCTGGATGAGGCCATCACTCTTGCTCAAGAAGGTCTCGAGCTGCAGCAAGAAGGCCACCCTCATCGTTCGTTATCTTTGGACAACCTCGCAACATATTTCTCCGGTCGCTACAACAAGTTTGGTAAAATTTCGGATCTAGATGAGGCTATCACCCTCACCAAAGAAGCTCTCACGCTGCGCCCAGAAGGCCACCCTCATCGTTCGTCATCTTTAAACAATCTCGCATATTATTTGTCTGGTCGCTACGATAAGTTTGGTAAAATTTCAGATCTGGACGAGGCCATCACCCTCACCCAAGAAGCTCTTATGCTGCGTCCAGAAGGCCACCCACATCGCCCGTTATCCTTGGACCACCTTGCAATATGTTTCTCGTCTCGCTATAACAAGTTTGGTAGAATTTCAGACCTGGATGAGGCCATCACCCTCGCCCAAGAGGGTCTCACACTGCGCCCAGAAGGCCACCCTGACCGCTCACTATCTTTGAACAACCTTGCACATTATTTCTCCTGTCGCTACGACAAGTCTGGTAGAATTTCAGATCTGGACGAGGCCATCACCCTCACCCAAGAAGCTCTCACGCTACACCAAGAAGGCCACCCTCATCGTTCGTCACCTCTGAGCAACCTCGCAATATACTTTTACTCTCGCTACAACAAGTTTGGTAGGATTTCTGATTTGGATGAGGCCATCACCCTCGCCAAAGAAGCTCTTATATTGCACCCAGAAGGCCACCCTCATCACTCATCATCTTTAGACAACCTCGCAATATATCTCTCCGATCGCTACAACAAGTTTAGTAATATTTCAGATCTGGAAGAGGCTATTACCCTCGCACAAGAAGCACTCATGCTGCGCCCAGAAGGCCACCCTTATCGCTCGTTATCTTTGGACAACCTGGCAACATATTTGTCTGGTCGCTACGACAAGTTTGGTAGAATTTCAGATCTGGATGAGGCCATCGCCCTCAGCCAGGAATCCCTCATGCTCCGCCCAGAATGCCACCCTCATCGCTCGCTATCTTTGAGCAACCTTGCGCATTATTTGTCCGGTCGTTACAACAAGTTTGCTAAAATTTCAGATCTGGACGAGGCCATCACCCTCGCCCGTGAAGGCCTCGTGCTGCGCCCAGACGGCCATCCTTTGCGCTGGTCATCTTTGATCAACCTTGCAGCATATTTCTCTACTCGCTACAATAAGCTCGGGGGCAGACATCACCTTAATGAGTCGGTGAGCCGCGCTTCTCCTCATTTCTATATTTCGTTCTCATTATTATATCAGTCAAACGATCTGGAAGAAGCATTCCGTTTCTATGCCATGTTTGCAGATTCCTCATATTCAGTGTCTTCTGGGGATCTCCAAGGGTGCCGAGAATGGATCTGTGCAGCTGAAAAGTTCAAGCACTCGTCAACATGTCTGGCATATGAGACGTCCTTGCGATTACTCGTCGAACATATTGCCCTTCTTCCGTCTTTACCAGAGCATCTCACCATTCTCAAGGAGCACACTTCATCACTTGCTATCGACGCATTCTCTGCTTTGTTGCGTAACGGCTCCCCGAAGCGTGCAGTCGAGCTTCTCGAGCAAGGCAGGGGTGTATTTTGGAACCAGCTTACTCGCCTCCATTCATCGCTCGACGACGTCACCACATCGGGTGCTGCCGGAAAAATGTTGGCCGATAGATTCGCTCACTCGACAACACTCATTCGTACGGCCATGCATTCATCGGAAAAAGACGAGCATGATCGTCTATTCCATCTCAATCTCGAGATGCAGAATATCGTCGTTGCCATTCGCAAATTGCCTGGCCTGTCCCGTTTCCTTCTTCCCCCACTTTTCGAAGATCTTCAGCGTGCAGCCAGCAAAGGGCCTGTAATCATTGTGAATGCGAGCCAGTATGGTCGCGATGTACTCATCATTGCGGACAACCGCGATCCCGTTCATATCCCATTGTCAATCACGAAGGAGTATGTCCAGCTCTTATCCTTAAAGCTCCGTAATTTACCTAGGCGCGGAAATTCGAGGGACATATCAAATGTTCTTGGTACAGTCCTACGGGAACTTTGGGAGGATGTCGTTTTCCGCATCGTTCATTCCCTTCAGGAAATCTATCCATTGGGATCCCGGATCTGGTGGTGTCCTACCGGCGAGTTCTGCGATCTACCCTTGCATGCTGCCGGACCGTATCGAAGAGGCCACCAAAATCTTTCTGACCTGTACATCTCATCTTACGCCCCTACGTTGAGTTCTCTCATTCGTGCTCGACGAACACATGCCACAGAGACTTCACTAGACGCGAAACGATTCATTGCCATTGGCCAGGCTAATGCAATCGGACAGAGTAAATTGCTGACTGTCGACTCCGAGTTAGCGAGGATCTGTTTGGACGTCGGTAGCGCCGCCGAGTTCAAGCAAATCGATGGCGAAGCGTCCCGCATCCCACTGGTTGCCGAGGAGCTCGTGAAGAACGAGTGGGTGCACTTTGCATGCCACGGCGTCGCGAATCGGAAGGAGCCGTTCAAGTCTGCGTTCGCGCTTCGGGACGGGCACTTTACGATCGAACAGATCATTCGCTGCGATTTGGGGAATCCAGAGTTTGCATACCTTTCGGCGTGCCAGACGACGGTCGGAGACGAGGAGAGCCCTGACGAGGCGATCCACCTTGCTGCAGCGATGCAATTTCTCGGGTTCCGATCTGTTATCGGGACGATGTGGTCGGTGGCGGACAAGGACACGAAAGTGATCACGTCGACGTTCTACCAGCATATGTTGAACGAATCGGGGCGCCTTGATCATACCCGGGCTGCGTTTGCGTTGAACGAGACGATGAGGACGATATCTGGTGTAACGCTTGATCAACGGGTCGTGTATATTCATCTCGGTGCTTAGTTTGTCTTTTAGCGAGTCTTCTTGGAGATATTCCTTAGTTCCTGTCTCGTTATGGATATCACTCACACTCGATGATCCTGGAAAGATGACTTCAAGGAATATTTACTGCCAGTGTAGCTTTCAATGGGACGTGGAATCTATTACTGTTATAGTACAATCATCAACTAATCGCAGTATTTTGGTCACACATGTAACAGAAGAAAGGATAGTATGTCGATGATGTGATATCCAGCATTATAAAATAGTAGATATAGTAGTCTTGCGATAGTGATTCTAGTCCCGTGTCCTGCGCCTTCCTCAAAACTGGCATGCACCAACCTACGTGCCACGACTCGATCACATCAATCAGCACGCACATGAACACCTAATGGTCAACATTAACGGTCACCAGTCAATCAGGCCGGTTCACAACCTGCCCACAGTTCCGGGTCATCCAATGAGCGATGCAGTGCACCGTATCCCTACTTTCAGGCGACAGGCAAAGCCGCCTCGGCGCTCCCAAAGCACCCGCATCCTGTGCAGTCATGTCAAGCGCGCAAGACAGCTCTACCTGCACGTCGAGCTCATCGTTGATGCGTTGCATCAGGGTAGACGGCTCTAGGTGTGGCTGCTCATCCGCAGTCTCATACGAGCAGCGCTAGGAACACCCACGATGAGAAAGTGCCGGACAAGAATAGATTAATGGATGAGACAAGGTATGTGAAAGACTCGGATGATCCATTTCTCATCGAGATAATGCACGCCCTGGTGTTGAATTGCCCTGGTGTTGAATATCGACAAGGCTTGGGCCGAAAGGTGAATGAGGGGCTTCTGGAGTGGGGTGCAGAACTGCCAACGTTTAAGTGGGGAAAAGCATGGTTGAATGTATGATTGAACGCATGGGTAGACGTCAGTCCACACATGCGCATAGACGCGAGAAGGGAAGGAGACTCTATAACCCACTTGGTTGCATTTCCAACCTCTTCCTTTCAACCCATGCGGTTCCAGAATAGCTCATACGTCGTTCTGTATCTGATCCATGACTCTAGAAGTGTATTCGAGACATCTTCGTGACTGTGAACCTGTGATGATATCGCCGCAAAGCATCTGCAGACTGGTCGCAATCTGATCGAGGTAGAGACAATGTCGTGTTAATTCATTATTAGGGACACTCAAGCAGGAGAAATGAGGGCGATATTTGTCGTTAGATTCGTCAGCTTTGTATACAACGTTTCACTGCGACGTCAGACTTACGAGACGCGCGGTCTCGTTGTCATGCAGCGATGTGTTGACCACTTTTTGACCGCAACCTACTACCTCCGCGCATTTAGAGCTGCTTTGGATCCTAGACGGCACTGTTCTCGTGGACAGGGACGCCGATAACGATGGTGTCTGCTGGTCAGGTCATCCAATGATCAGGTTGTCGTATGTTGGCCAGCATGCAGGGTTGTACAATTGGACTCGGGCAACAACGAGCATCGGTGTCGGATAACGCGGCTTTCGGGCTGTTCGCGTCTGGGAAGAGAGGATGAGCTAGAGTGAGGGTGGATAGGCCTTCCTAAGGCGGGGGACCGGAGACGGAGAGGATTGGGCGCGCGGAGAACGAGCGCAAGACCAGGAACCGACCGGGGTGTGCTGAGACCGGCGATAAAACCGGCCAGCAGGAAGGCACATCCGAACGAGGAGAGAAGACAATGAAATTAGACAGAAAACTACAGAAAACAGAGCGAGCACCGAGGGAGGACAAGACGAGAGAAGAAAAACAGCAGGGAGCAGGTGGGTGGGGCGAAAGAAGGAAAAGAGAAGGCGAATGAGACGCAAACCCCAGCCGACGTCGAGGATCGAGGGCGCGGTGATCTATGCGACCCTACGAGGAGCGACGTCGGAGCCCGAAAACGCATCACCGCCGCCTCGGCCCTCGGCACGGTGATCTGCCGTTCGGAGCAGCAAACCGCGGAGAGCTTCCTCCTCCGCGCACGCGACTCCGCTAATTCCGGCGGCCACAAAGACAACGACTTCCGTTGCATTACACACTCATCTCGATATTGCATTCGAAACTCGCTCACTAGTGGCGGTCAACGTTAACCTTGACAAGCCTGACCTTCTTGGAGATTTCGTTGCAAGTGCCCCGGGAAGTCTGACCTCCGCAACGCAGCTTTCATGCACCACCTTACCATCAGGTATAATCTTCTTTGCGACCTTGGCATTTTCCTTTTCGTGCGTTTCTGGCACACCGGAGAATTTTGCAACCAGGAAGCCTGTTCAAAATGACAAACACCTGCCTTTCTACTTTTCGTCGTTGAAATGCGTCTTTAGTCCAGTTTTGGGTATCCTGCGATGTTCGACCGACCCATTCTTGTCCACGCTGCGGTCTTCAATGACATTTCTCGATCCCGCTACCGTATCTAATAGCATCATTTATCTTCCTGCAGTGTGCTACTAGTATGCAGCCTCTCCTCCCAAATCTCATCTTCTCAGTGATTTTGTAGGCATCAAGGACGCCTTCCGCGCTTACAACACTCCTGGAATTCCGCTTCGGATCTATTGACGAATTACTTCCTCTTATACTTTGCCTCACCCACGAATGCTGCCTGAAGATATTGGACATCGCTCTATTATCGCGCTGCTGTGGTGATGGGGGCCTCGCCTTTCCGTCGGACGGGCAATGGAAAGGAGCAGCCTCCCGACAAAGTCATCGATGTCCCTGCGGAATGTTATATTCGGGTTGCGTGGAATGGTAGGTACGGTGTGGTCTGCCAGTGACGATTGGGGCGAGAGACGTGAGCACGAGCGGGGCTGTTTGAGAGAAATGCAGGAGTGGATTATTCACAGATAATGCACACGTTGCAGAAGATATTTCGACGAGCGGCGCACTGTTGAGCGAGTGTGTTCCATTTACTTGTGTGGGGATCTGATTCATCTTCCATTGTAGGCCTCCCAGTATAGCACTTAGTCATCACAATTGACATACTGTGTCCTACCCCGAATGTTCCAAATCCATTACACGATCGAGTATGAGTCAGAGTGTTTGAGGAATCAGGAGGGACGGCAGCCCTGACGCGTTCACGTCTCATATCATACAGCATGGGATCCCGTGGGCAAAGCACTCTCGTCGACCAATGATCGGGTCATTTTGTTCTTGTCTGCCACTCTAGTACTTATATCTCCTAGCAAATCATAACTGGTGGAGAGTATGCATGTAGTCAGATGAGTCACAGGTGCGCGCAGCCAGGGTTGGGAACAGGGTAAGTACATGGACATTTAGATCCCTTTTGTTCCAGCATGTCATCTCATCTACCACGTTGCAGGATCCTGTTCCTCTGGTGCTAAAAACAGTGGGCTTGGCGGTGATAAACCGTACTGCAATGGTAAAGAAGGCGCGGCTAACTCCGATGGAGGACCGTAATAATATAGCTGTTTGCGGGTGCAAAGTCGAAGCACGACCGAGAACGCCCGTCTCATTGTCTCGCCCTTGTTGAACCGCACGCACGGTATCTTGCAATTGTCACAAACATTGGTTCAACTTTGACGAGACACATCGTAGGTGTTTGCCTCTGTTCGGGTGTAGAGTGGTGAAATGACATTACATGCAGGTTTGACAGGTCGACTCAGGCGCTTTCAGATTGATCGAGTAGCATGGATTCAAGAGGTACTTACTTCGCTCTATGCATACGAGGTGACGGACATAACTTGAATGGGCTTGTCAGTGGAACAGTTGCATTCACAGGCGGAATCTCTCGCGGACCAGTTCGACGAAGGGGGAAGGACGACGAGGAAGTACATTGACGATGCGATCGGGCTCGCTCGTGAAGCACTGGAACTGTGCCCACCCGGCCACCACATGCGATCTGAGTCTCTGACTTCACTTTCGGACCACCTGTCCGTCAGGTATGAGCAGTACGGGGCGATTGGAGACATCGAGGAGGGCATTGTCCTTGATCGAGAGGCTCTCGCACTGCGCCCACAAGGCGACCCCGATCGTGGGATCTCTTTGAGCAACCTCGCATCTCGTCTTTCCACTCGCTACGACAAGTTTGGTAGGATTTCGGATCTAGACGAGGCCATTACCCTCAGCAGAGAAGATCTCATGCTCTCCCCCGAAGGTGACCCTGATCGCGCGGTATCTTTGGACAACCTCGGACTTTATCTCTCCGATCTGTATGAGAAGTTTGGCAGAATTTCAGATCTGGATGAGGCCATCACCCTCGCGCAAGAAGGTCTCACGCTGCGCCCAGTGGGTCACCCTGATCGTGCATTATCCTTGGGCAACCTCGCAACATGTTTCTCCAATCGCTACGATAAGTTTGGCAGAATCTCAGATCTAGATGAGGCCATCATTCTCGCCCAAGAGGCTCTCACGCTGCGTCCAGAGGGCCACCCTGATCGCGCGTTATCTTTGGACAACCTTGCAATATATTTCTCCAATCGCTATGACAAGTTCGGTAGAATTTCAGATCTGGACGAGGCCATCGCTCTCGCTCAAGGGGGTCTCATGCTGCGTCCAGAGGATCACCCTGATCGCGCATTATCTTTGGACAACCTTGCAATATATTTCTCCACTCGCTACGATAAATTCGGTAGAATTTCGGATCTGGATGAGTCCATCACTCTTGCTCAGGAAGGTCTCATGCTGCGACCAGAAGGTCATCCTGATCGTGCGCTGTCTTTGAGCAACCTTGCAGAATGTTTCTCCGATCGCTACGACAAGTTTGGTACAATTTCAGATCTGGAAGAGGCCATCATTCTCGCCCAAGAGGCTCTCACGCTGCGCCCAGAGGGTCACCCCGATCGCGCGTTATCTTTGGACAACCTTGCACTACATTTCTCCAGTCGCTACGAAGAGTTTTGTAGAATTTCAGATCTGGATGAGGCCATCACCCTCGCTCAAGAAGGTCTCGCGCTGCGCCCAGAAGGCCACCCCCTCCGCTCATCATCTTTGGACAACCTCGCAATACATTTCTCCAATCGCTACGACAAGTTTGGTAGGATTCCTGATCTGGACGAGGCCACCACCCTTGCTCGAGAAGGTCTCACACTGCGCCAAGAAGGTCATCCGGATCGCGCGTTATCTTTGCGCAACCTTACATCTTATCTCGTTACTCGCCATGACGACCTCTGTGGAAGAGATGACCTCAACGAATCGGTGAACGGTGTTTCTTCTCATCTCTATATTTCGTTCTTATTATTACATCAGCCAAATGACCTGGAGGAAGCATTCCGTTTCTATGCCATGTTTGCAGATTCCTCATATTCAGTGTCTTCTGGGGATCTCCAGGGGTGCAGAGCATGGATCCATGCAGCTGAGAAGTTCCACCACCCGTCAACGTGTCTGGCATATGAAACATCGCTGCGATTACTTGTCGAACTTATCGCCCTTCTTCCGTCTTTACCAGAGCATCTCGCTATTCTCAAGGAGCACGCTTCATCGCTCGCTATGGATGCATTCTCCGCCTATCTCCGTCATGGCACCCCTGAAAGTGCAGTCGAACTTCTCGAGCAAGGCCGGGGTGTATTTTGGAATCAGCTTACTCGTCTACGTTCATCGCTCGACGACGTCGCTGCATCGGGCAATGCCGGTAAAATGTTGGCCGATAGATTCGCTCGCTCAACAACGCTCATTCGTATAGCAATCCATTCCTCGGACAAAAACCAGCGTGATCGTCTATTTCATCTCACTCTCGAGATGCAGAATATCGTTATTGCAATTCGCGAATTGCCTGGCCTGTCTCGTTTCCTTCTTCCCCCGCTTTTCAAAGACCTTCAACGCGCAGCTGGAAAAGGACCCATCATCATTGTAAATGCAAGCCAGTATGGTCGTGATGTACT
>JBBPTU010000928.1:0-16332 GCA_038094295.1 Tylopilus aff. beelii | reverse complement strand
AGGCCACGTACACCGAGCGTACGCGCGAGTTCGAGCAGCGCGAACGCAGCGTTTCCAGCACTGCTTCTGCGTCTGTTTCGCGCGTGTCCGCGTCCGTCTCGCATGTCGAACGCGACCGCAAGGTGTCGGCGGCGTCGAAGCTCTCTTCGTTCGCGTCCCAGTCGGAGCGAGAGAAGCGAATCAAGGAGGCAGCAGAGAGAGATCGGGCTGAACGCGAGAGAGTGGTGGCCGAGAGAGAGCGACTCGAGAGGGAAAGATATGAGCGCGAACGCGAGAAGACCGAAAGGGTCGAGAGAGAGAGGGTCGAAAGAGAAAGGGTCGAAAGAGAAAGAGAAAGAGTCGAAAGGATCGAAAGGGTCGAAAGAGAAAGAGAAAGAGTCGAAAGGATCGAAAGAATCGAAAGAGAAAGAACTGAGAAGATCGAGAGGGAGCGTGTCGAAAGAGAAATCGTAGAGAGAGAGAGGGTCGAGAGGATTGAAAGGGAAGCTGCAGAGAAGGAGAGGATTGAAAGAGAAAAAGCCGAAAGGGCCGAAAGGGAGAGGGCAGAGAGGGAGAGGGCAGAGAGAGAACAGGCAGAGAGGGAGCAAGCCGACCGAGACAGGCTCTTGGTGCCCCCAACCTTCACTACAAAGGGCAAGAAAGGCAAGGCGGCCAAGAACGCGAGCAAGCCTACCTCACCGATCGACTTTGCCGACACGTCGGTCGGGAAGAGCCCAAATCAACTCGCTTCAACGCTCACCTCCGTCTGGGGCTCCCAGTCCAAGGCAGTCACCCCCACTACGTCGTCCAAACTCGCGCCTCACGAACTCGAGCCGACGACCCCGGCCCTGGGCGACTCCCAGAGCGTATTCTTCCCAGAGCCGCCCGCGGAACAAGACGCGCTCTTCGTGCCCGTAGGACTCACACTCCAAGTACCCAGGCTGCAAGAGACCGACAAGCACGAACCCGTCTCGAGACAAACCCCCGCCGACACCGTCCCGACCGAGCAACTCGCCCTCGAGGGATCCCGAGAGCTCGATATCAAGACCGAGATGGCCGAAACCAAGTTCGAGCACGTCGAGGAAACGTTCGAGTCTTCCGAGACCAAGGAAGCCTTTGAGCACGTCGAGGTCTCCGAGGCCGCTGGTGCTGGCACTACCTCCCAGCTCGACACGTGGGGCATCACCGACGAGTTGGCGCCTCCCCAGGGCGAGGGCGGGGGCGGATCGGCGTTCGGGATAGACTCGTCGTGGGGCGACTCGTGGGGAATCAAAGAGACTGCAGAAAGCGTCTCCACGACCGCCAAATCGCTCTCCTTCGGCTTTGGCGCGTCCACCGGCAGCTTCGGCAAAAGCCTCTCGATGCCCAAGGTGGGCGAGCGCTTGTCCGGCGCTTGGGGAAGCATGAACAACTCGTTGTTTGGGAGCGGTACGAAGAACGAGATTGAGCTCGATCCGATAGATGGATCAGGCGAGGGGGGTGCGCCCGCCGAGGAGCGGCTACACGTGGGCGGCGCCCTCCTCGAAGCGCCTGTGGTGCAGGCAGTTGAGCCCGAGGCTACGTCCACCGAGGTTCCTCTGCCCGAAGTAAAGGAGCCCGTTTCCGAGACGGCACCTCCCCCAGCGCCAGAAGAACCGCCAGCTACGGAACAGTCTACGACGGAGAATCCTACCGACGCAGTAGCAGACGAGGGTGAACAAGAAGACGCCGGATTTGCGACAACCAAAAAGGGCAAGAAAGCCGGCGGTGGCAAGACCGGCGGCGGAAAGAAGAAGAAAAAGTAACGGTGAAGAGGTGATATGGGTACTGCGGTCGAGCAGGAGTTGTATCAGAGAGGAGACTTTCTTGTTGTACTGATGTGACGCATACTCATCAATAGGCTACCCTGAATGCTTCGCGCGAGCGGCCGTAGCAACCATGCAATACCACGTGAACTTCATTTTATCAATGAAACCATGCGTCGAATAGGTCGTGATTATCGTGAGTAACGGGCAACTAGATCAGTAAAGATGATAAGATGAGGGTATCGTGAATGGAGGGAAACCATAAACGTAGGACTGAGTAGAGGTATCAGGAGTCCGACCAATCCAAATCCGATAGACAAAATAAGATAACCAAATAACGCACTTCATCGGCCTAGCTCCGTCAGCGTACGGTTGCTAATGCCTTGCTCGTAACTTCGTTTCCGCAGTCGACCGTTTTCACCGGGAAGGGGTAGTCCCGCTTTCAGACTGACTGCACTCGCGCTCTTCTTGGCATCGAGGGAGAACGCCACGTTGACGGACGGCATGCTCAATCGGCGGATCCAGCCTTTGGGCTTTGTGGGACGGAGAAGGATGGGGGGTTCGGGTGGGCGAAGGTCCCGCGGCGACGGAAGCGCATCCCTCGCCTTGTACTTGGCCACCGAACACGTGTCGCACCCGCAAAACGGCGCATGATCTTTCGGTGGCAAGAGTGGGGAACGCGTAGGCGAGTGCGCGGTCCTCGGGCGGGTCAACGTGGGCGAAAGACCCGAACTGCTCGTCGTCGAAGGAAGGTTGATGTGTGTGACGCTCTGTGAGCCGCGCTTGTGCTGAAAGGGGCTACTCCTCGGACCCTTGGGGCCATCGCTGGTATTTCCCGAATCAGGACGGGATTGGAGGAGTTGAAGGCGATCGCGCTCAAGATCACGAGTCCGTTGGTCGAGTTCGCGTTCTCGTTGTCGGAGCGCGTACTCCTTCTCCTTGAGCTCGAGCTCGGCCAGCTCTTCGATCCGCTGCCTGCGTCTTCGTATCTCGCACTCATCGACGACCATGTCGCGTGGGGAGGCGTGTGAAGGGGTATCAGGTGAGAAATGATCCGCAATGGGGGATGCGATGTGCCGTGGAGATAGGGGTTCATCGACTGGTCGGTAGCGTGATGCAATCTCAGAAACGCTCATCGGTAACCGAGGGATGTCTTTCGGTCCCTGTAATGGAGTTTCAACCTTTGATGAGAACAAGACATGAGTGCGACGACTAGAGGAGTGTAAGAGAGTAGCGAACCGTTCGGGTATACTTGCTGCGCAAGGCCGCAACATTGCCTCCCGCACTACGAGTGGAGTCTGCACGTTCAAGGTTCTTCTTCGCAGCATCGACACTCTGGCTTTTGACTGCGCCTCTGCCACCGTCTGGGTGGATTCCGAATTCCTTTTCGACTGAAGAATTTTCCACTCTCTTGAAGGGCGATGCCGGTCTGATGGGTTTATCCGTGGGCGGTGGCACACGAGCGATCAAGGAAAGGCGTCTCGGTTTCTTGGGTTCCCCACCTGACGTCATAGGCTTGATGGCGTCCTTGTCCTCTAGCGTTACGGGCTCAGGTCCAGGCGGTGCTTCCGAAACACGTGTGTCCGCAGGAGACTGGTGGGAAGCCTGAGACATTTGGGAAGAATGTGAAGATCTAGAGGCACCCAGAGGAAGTTCCGGTAAGCTGGCAGTTGCAATCTGTTTGGGAGAATCAGTCAAGGTGGGAGCAGGTGGGGCTAGGGCTCCGTTTGACTGGATGGGATTAGGGCTGCCAGCCCGAGAATGTATAGACTGGAGGCTCTGGAACTGGATTTGTTGTCGTTCCAGTTCCGCTTCATTCGTGACCAGAGGCACGGGGAAGTGTGTAGGCGGGAAAGGAAACGCAGATAGCGTGGTGATCGAATTGATTGAACCCTGATTGTGACTGAGCGTACTGATCGGTGAACGAGGGGGGTCGAGCGATACTGCCACAGGTACAAAAGTCGACCCTGGGCTGTGGCTAGGGGGAATAGGGAGCATCCTGCGGACTGGCGTGGAAAGATCATTCTGACCCCATTCTGAAACTGTTGTAGGAGCCTTCGCGGGAGTTTCAGAAGACATATCTGGAAGTTCATCAGGGAGAGGCCCTGCCCAAGCTCCTTCGCACAGGGAACGCCATTCTCCAAGGGGCCCGATAGTGGGGGAAATACGGCGCATACATTCGCAAGTACGAGTCCATTCGGCGTCTGCAATACGAGAAAGTGTTGCGGCTACGTTGAACGTTACCAATACATTTTGCCGAGTGATGTGGACAGCATGTTTGCTGGATGAACAAAAGTCATCGCTCGTGTCGAACACTCGAGCTATGCGAAACATACTCACTATTTCTCTTGAGACATCTCGGGGCCAATGACGCTGAGAAGGTTGATGTAACGCGCATGCTCCTCGCCCACGTCCTTTGCTCCTTTCTTGGACTTTTTCTCATAGGCCTGACCTGAAGGAGAAAGGGTTAGAAATGCATAGCATCCACCGCGCGGTGCGATTTACCAGCTTCCTTGATACGAGCATTGGATTCGACCATGCGTTCGTCATGCGCCTTCTCCTCTTTCTGAAGGAGATATTAGCCACGTCGTGGACAGGGCAGGGCACTGACAGCGAGCTTCTTCAGCCATTTCTTGACTTCTGTGCGAATGCAGTTGGATTCCTTGGCAGCCAACTTTGCAAACTTGCCGTCGACATCTGCCAACACCTCGAGAACGTTGGAGCTGGCACTAAATGCATTGGCTGACAGTGCAGGGGCCGTCGGCGGAGGATCGTGTACGACATGGGAGACAAACTCACCCGCAAATTGTGCATTTGTCTTGAGCCCGGCGGCGTCTCTGAGGGCTTTGACCAGCTTCTTCTGGATCGCAGCAAACGCACTGGCGGCTTCAGAGTAGTCGCTGAGCACGGCCAAGAGTGCCTCGATCGTGCGACACGACTTGTGAATGTCCTGATGCTCCGCTGCCTGGACGGCTATCGAAGCGGTGGACATGCTGGCGGTAATGAAAGACCGGTGCCGTATCCTGCAACGTCGGACAATGTCCACTCACCAGCCGCGTGACCTCACCGTCGCGTACGGCCTGGAGGGAAGTGACCGGACTTTGAAATCTACGACGTGCTAGATAAAACACATCTATACAACTACGAGCGCGACCGTCTGGCCGGAGAGCGGGATCGCGATCGTCGACGGGGTCTGTGTGAAGGCCCGTCTTCAGCCCGAGCTACTAGCTCGTTGCCCGCTCCACTCTTCTGGTTCTCCCTGCCGTCACCGCGCTTGTCGTGTCTTCGCTTCCACATCAACTTTCGCACGCATCTGGGACACAGGACGACCTTGACGAGGGCTTCCTTGTGCTCTCCGTGTTCCTCGTAGGTGAACGGGAGCTCGAGCGTGGAGAGATCAGAAAACGGGCGATGATGGTGTTCGCAACGGGTGTTTGCACAGGACGTCTCCCCAATTCCGCCGATCACCTCTGACTCTGTACGCCAGCGCAGGGCGAACTGCGGACGAGCAGCGAGGCGTAAGACCAGAGTTTCATCAGATGATGACGCGAAACGACGGACATTACCGGACTTGTAGTGCTTGAGGTCACAGATGGCGAACTCGCGGTAGAGGCTGTCGTAGTATTTTCGGGCGAGCTGGTCGTTCCAGGACGCATCGCCCTCTGTTCCAGTGTCGTCTCGGAGAAACCTGCGGACGGGGCTCAGTCTGTGCACGCTCGCGTGGTGCGTCGCGTTACTTGTGAGATGCCTTTAGGATGTCAAACTCGGTGGTTGGCTGTTCGGGCCTTGGAGCTGTCCTGTAGAGCGACATGGGAACGCGTTGGTCCTTGATCCGGCACACGATGTCAGGGCAGACGCGACGCCGACGCTCAGTCCGTTGCTGTGATACCCCGATGGGGCGAGGACAGCGAATATGCTGAGACACGGCCCCCGAATCCACGCCCAAGTTTGGGCTGATACAATGAGATTCCATCTCTGCGCCAGATTGAGTCGGCGGTCAGCCTCATGGGATTCGCCCGAGGTATATATTACGCCCCTTGGCTGGAGATCCCCCTCACGACCTACGTGATCGATTGTCGCTTGTTCCATTCGGCTACAGTACTAGGTCACGCTGGCATCCTGCCCCACTTTTATACTCCCAGGCTAGCCTTCCGTACTTCAGTTCGCTCCCCCTCTCCTTCCTCTCTACTTCCACGGCCATGCCCTTTGATCCCTTCCGCCGTTTCCGCACCCGTGCCCACACCGTTTCCGTTCGCGCGAGCGAAGAGGACAGCGACGAGTCCTCCCCTGAGCGTGGCCGTCCCCGCGTCGTTCATGTTTCCCCCAGGGGTGACCACAAGCCCGGCGAACGTCTCCTCGTCCCGGAGCGCGCCAAGAGCGCAAAGGAGAGCACACACATTGCGCTCACCTTGGACAAGACGCCGAACACAGTCCATACGGAGAGGCCATCCAAAAAGAAGTCTGGCGTCACGAGGTGCGTATGTTTGACTATTTTCCGTTCCGCCATCCCCCACGTTCATTTCCATTATATTTTTGTCGTCTCGTTCTCGAGCTGGTTCTCATCGTTCCCCCAGCGCCTGTCTCCCTGATCCAGTTGATGCCTCCAAGCTCGACGCGAAACCGACCTTGATCCGCCGTGTGACGTCGAAACTCAACATTTCTATTCCGTCGAGATCCGGCAGTCCTTCAGCGCTGCGATCTCGGCCGTCGATGCGGACATTGCCCAGTGACACGGGTCTTCCCACCAAGGGACCCCGGTCTCCCGGAGCGATGACCACAGCCCCACCACTCCCCACCAGCTTCGCATCCAAACAGAACAGAGAAGCTGCTCTCCGCGAACGCGGACTCCTCCCTCCCCGTAAAGATCTAAGCGAGCAGGAGCGTGAAGCTGATCAGCGCATAGGCTGTGCCCCGTCACCAGTTAGCCTCAGATTCGACGGATCTACCGAAGCGGAACGCTTCAAAGCAAGTTGGTTGGTTGCAAATCAATCCCCCGAGGGTAGCGACTCGGAGCATAAACCTCCGGTTCCGCCATTTTTGCAGTCGACGAGGCCGTCTTCTCCTGATGCAGGTGTTGCACGCCAGTCGGGCGAGGTCAAGACGGATCATCTTCCAGCGAGCAGACCGTCAATGTGTAGTTCTATGCCTCCCCTTTCGACCTCTTCATACCTCGAGGCCTTGCCCGAGGAACCCTGGGAGCAAGCCCCAATCACACCACCTCCCCCGTTATCATCGGCCAGGCTACCAGTCATAATATCTACTCCCATCGATGCGCCGCCTTCCCCCATACTCGTGGAAAGTCCCATCTCTTGTACCTTTTCGTCCCATTGTCCCGGGTCAACGCTCGAGTCCCACTCGCAATCGAGTCACCGTCCCCCTATCCCCGAGAAAGAAAACTTCCGTTTTCCTGCCTCTCGCAGGCGTACAAGTGATTCGGCCGACCGACCGCGCAGGGCTGCATCCGCATTGACCAGGCTGGGATCTCATTCCCTCACTAATCTCCGCCGTTCTGTCGCCGGTAGTCTCAAGGCCCCAAGCTCGAGCACCCTGGCTTCCTCTTCGTCAGTCGCTCAGGCACCGAGAGCCGCAATTGACCCGACAATGCACAGTCTAGGAAGTATCATCAGAGAGACACGGGACATACAGGATGCTGAAAGTCGCAGATTGAGTGAACTCGCCTTCTTAGACTGATTCATCGTTTCATGGTTCGTTACATGTTACTTCACCTCGCCCTTCTTTTCTTTCTCTCTCACGTGTATACATACCACCATCACGACAACCAATCTTCCTGCTCCACTTCTATTCCCTGCTACTATCTTTATATGCCTAGGGCATATTATTTGGATCCCACGCTCATTCTTTACATTCATTTCCGTAGTACCACCCCAAACGGTCGCCTTAATGGTGTACTCCTACCCCTCGAGTTTAACAGTTTAATGCAACGGTCCCCGCCTTACATCATCTGCATCGCGACCACCATGTGCAACCCATTATCGCAATGTCCAGCGTTTTATCTCATCTGGAGTGTGTGATTGCACCCTTTGCATCTACCGCTTCGGGCTCTTACCCTCAAGCAGCCCCAAGATGTGTCAAAAGACGGCAATGGTGACGGCAACAAGGCTCTAAGCGCCATGAGGCAAACTCAGCGCGAAGCTCTATCAACCCTTCTCTTCCATTCAGCTCCTCATTACACATAGCAACCCCCGCTCAGGCCCCCCCAAGGACGACGATGCCGCCATCGACCGCAGCACAGCTCAAAGATGAGGGCAACGCCTTCTTTGGTAAGAAAGACTTTGTCCGCGCGCACGAAAAGTACTCGGAAGCGATCGCGATCGATGGCCGGAACGCGGTCTTGTACGCCAATCGGTCTGCCTGCTGTTTCGGCATGGGCAAGTACGTCCCCTCCCGCTCTCGGGGCGCGTCCCCAGCGCTGAACGCCATGCGCGTGCCCGTCCAGATACCTGGACGCGATGCGGGATGCACAGCAGGTGCGTGCGTGCCGCGCGCGGCGCGCGCCACGCGTGCACGTGCTGAGCTAACGGATTCGCCCGACGACGACAGGCGACGGTGATCGATCCCGGGTATGCCAAAGGCTGGTCCCGCCTCGCCACCGCACACGACGTGCGTTCTCTCTCGTTTCGTCTCGCGTCGAGCCTCGCTCACTCCCGTTCTAGGCGGCACTGGAATTCCAAAGGGCCATAGAAGCATGGCAAAAGGCGATCGCTGCGCTCCCGAGCGACGACGCGTCCCTCACGCCTGCTGAGCGCACGCAAAAGACGCAGTACGTAGCGTCATTGGCGGAGAGCAGGCGACGCCTCGAGGAGGCGGCTGCACAGCCGTTCCCGGGTGTTGTGAGTGACATGTCTTCGGGGAAGCTGCCGTGGCAGGTGGCGGAGGAGATGATGCCTGAGCTGATGGCTGGGGGACGGGCGGTGTACTCGAGTAGCGTTGGTGTTTGTCGTTCGTTGTCGTGCTTTGCTGATGGGTCTTCTTATGACAGGCGTATTTGATACATTTTGCTAACCAGGTCGGTGAAGCCGTCGAACTTTTTTTTTCGTGTCGTACTGAAGATTGTGTGGTAGGAGTGGTCAGAAGGTATCAAGTACATGAAGGGTTTGAAGAAGGTTCCTGTAGAAGCTGTTCCGGATGGGTTTATGATAATGGGACACCCGCAGGTTTGTCTCTTCGCGTGTACTTGCTAATGAATACCTTGACAAGTATTGACGTTACAGGCCCTCGCTTTAATTACGAATGGAATCATGCGTGATTCGCGCGTGTTTCGTATCGACTGCCAAGACTGGTTTGAAAAGTATAATGATCAAGGTAGGATGGTTCTTTTTCTGTGTTCTCAGGGTCCTCGATGATCGCCTGTAGTGCGTTTTGAGAGTGAGAAAGCCAAAGCTTGGCCCTCGGCCGGTGTGGACGCTATCCAACAGCTGGCCCTGGAACGGCTGAAGAAGGAAGGCTGGGATTCCCTTCGACCAACACTTGCCGTCGTGGTTCGGTTCGTTGCCTCGCTAGCCAACGGTCCTTTACTCAATTTTTTACCATCAGTGCATGGATCATGCGTGCTATTTGTGATGCTGAACTCAGACGAGCACCACACGTCGCCGACGAAAGGTTGAAGGACACTCTCCAGCTACTTCACTGGGGTCGCCAAGTTTGGCGGGATGTACACAAGGATGAGAGGGGTGCGATTTTCCAGGATACGTTTGTCAGAGGAGTCAAGTCGATTTATCTGGAGAATCTGATGGCGGTACGTCTCGTAATTCACCCTACCAAACTTGACTCATAATCCAGCAGATGCACTCCCAAGCGGCCGACGATGACAAACCAGCTATCATCGACACTCTCCTTCAAGCGTCACGTGAATTGATAGAAGAGGTCGAGAACATTCCGCGTCCGACTCAACCCAATCCGAACGAACCGCTCGATCCCGGATTTGTTTCGTCCTTTTATATCTATCCAACCGCCCAAGCGTATGCGTACGTTGTCTTCGTATGGAGGCCTGCACATCTTGACGATCCATCTGTAATTACACAGGACGGCAGGATATTGTTTTGTCCAGCTAGCGCAATCGTGCGCGGACCCTATGGAGAAAAAGACGTACAACCTCATGGCCATGAAGCAGTACGCCGATGCAGCCAGGCTGATCCCAGAGGACGACGAAAAACACTGTTGTACGTCCTTGCTCTCGTTACTGCCAAGAGGTGCGATTGACGCGCGACAGGGTTCCTGCAATGCACTATTCAACCCATGGTGTCAGCTGGCGTACCCAAGAAGGAGAGGATGGAAGTTGTCAAAGCTATTCGAGCGGCGATGCCCAAAATGCAGAGAATCTGGGCCAACTCGTCACTGGCGAAGCAGGGGAGGGACACGATGATCGAGATGGCGCTGCGTATCGGAGAGAAGAACTGAACCTGATACATGGAGCTCATGGTCCCCGTTTCAAGGGGCGGTGTTGGATACAGCATGACTATGGATTTGACCTAGTTTTCTGGTGGAATACGATATGGGTGATTATCGGGTATGTTTGGCTCCAAAGCCCGCATGGTTTCCCATGCGGGGTCTGGTTGCGTGTTTGCGGAGCATTGCGGGCTCGGGGGCAGAAGTAAGCAATAGTAGGATACGAGACCGCTCGAGGAGATCTCCTGAGCCCATGGAGACCCGTTCTTTTTCGAATGTTTGGAAGGCTCCGACGAAGGGAATAAACACGTGGGCGGAACCGGCTGAGCTATGCAGCAGTGGAGTGTTATGACGTCGACACTGGAGTGACTACCCCTGGTAACTTTTGCTCCGTCCGACGAGAGACTCGTGACCAAAGGAAGCGAACGTTGTGGTGTACGAGCCACCACGATCGTCGGCGGCAAAGCGGCCAACGTTCGTGGGATGCGATCCGTGCTGATACGGTAATGGCAGGGGATCATGGGAACAAGCAGCTCTAGCCCTTGCCAAGCATTGATGCCAGCAACGACAGCGCGGACGCACTCGCTGCGTCGTGGCATCATGGATCGCGATTGTTGGTATGCTTGGGTGTCTTCGTGAACGGCGTTTGCCGATGAGTCGTCACCTGGGCTGATGGGCCCTGGAGGACAGCATGACGAGGTGCTTTGAATCGGGTCGATGGCCCTATCGACGACACGTGTTCAGCCCCACATCAAAGGGCATTAGTCAACAAAGATAGCTGTCTTGGTCATCGATCTATGTTATCATCCCCGAGCAGGGGCTCCTATGATCTTGATCATGGTCGATCAATTTGAATTTCCAGCGCGGCTGCGAGCGGAGGTTTCCGTAGGGCAATCGGTCTACGCCACGCTCTCACAGGGTCACAAGACAGTGTGTGAAGTGTTGCGATGCCACCAATTATAGTCGGTGGGGGGATAGCGGATATCGTGACGAGACGATAAGCAGCCAGAATCAACTCGAGCAGATAGATCGTCGTCGTCTGCCAGCGAAGTTGCAGAAAAGTGCCTCGATAATTCCTAATCGAACGGTGAGAGTCACATTTGAATTGTCTTGGGTAAGTCTCGCGGAGTTTCTATTCGAGGCGCGGATCTGGAAATATCCAGATAACCTCGTCGGCGCGTGAGCTGTCTGATAGAACCCCGTTACGGGCAATGACTCTACGCCCGTTATTTATGGACGTGTTTCACTCACTCCGCAAACAGAGCCCGCAGACGGCTGCATTTCTGGCCGTTATGCAGCCAAAAGCAAGACGATGCGCCATGTTTGTACAGTTTAATTGTCCTCGACACTATGCACCGCCACTGGGGTCGGCTGAGATAGGATAATCCGGGGAAACCAGGGTTTTGAATGGCGCCGCGGGGGTGATCTTGGAGGCGATAATGAAATTGGTAGGACACGTGCTAGCAGCGACTGACAAACCGGGAGTTGCCTTGTCGGGGTTTTATAAGGGCCCTCGCTGACGGAGGAAATGCATATCTCTTCTCTCACTCTCTCCTTGACACGCACCACGATGAACTCGACCAACCCCCAGACCGCTCAGGACGACGTGCACCACTCCAAACCGATCCCGATCTCCACCCAGCACTTCCGTCATCGGTCCGCTTCGTTCTCTTCTGATTCCTCCAACTCGCCCACCTCGCCCCCTTGTCTCCTCACCCCAAACAACTTCCCCAACTTTCAGAACACACGCATTCCGGTTTCGTCCACTTCCCCTGTCCTTTACTACTTATCTCAATCTTCACCCTCTAAAACACCCGCGACGTTCCCTTTCCGCGGCTTTGTCCCTCCCCTCGTCGAAGGTGTGTAGCTTACATCACCCCCTCGTACCCATCCTTGACTGACCCGCGATAGACGAAAAGTTTGATGAGCAGTCCCCGCCCATTCACCACACTCGTCGTGCCAGCACTGCCGGTCGATTCCAACCTCCTCCCCCAGTGCTCGAGACCCACCACGAAAGGGGTGTCAATGTCCTCAGACGCCTCTCCCTAGGAGGCCGCAAGGTGAGCAATCTGCTTATCGTACTCACATGGTCTAGACTTACGTGATTCCTTCTAGCCTCCTGGGCCTGATATACCCCAGCCCCCGTCCCCTCCCAATTTGGCTGTATCGAACCCTACGACCAACACTATGCATCCCACCCGTAAGGCCAGACGTTCAGCAACCGTCACTGAACAGGCCCGTCCTCGCCGTGCCCCTTCTCCCATGGGAGAGAGGATCCTCAAGGGGCACTTTGACGGCTTCAACTAACTTATCTCTTTCGTCCCCGGTTCAGTTTCGCGTCGTCCTTTTGCAGCACACATTTCGCAACGCTCTGGAATGTTTCGTTCGTCACACGCATGGCTGTTCACTCGTTACCGTTATGACTCGTCTTGCTCTGCGTCAGCAATCATGACATGTGCAGTGGCGTGATATCACCTGCCGCAGAGTAACCATATTGGTCGACCCATCATCCCCATGCCGAGATATCCTAGTGCGCACCCTATTCATTTCGTCACTAATGGGTTGGCTCGTCTTGTCTCTTACGTTACCTTATCATGTCTTTTCCTTTTGCAACATGTACGATGTACTGGTACTCACGAGATCGTGTGGCGCTCGCTGTCTTGTACGTTATGATGTACTATGCATTAGTTCCATGTGTACAGATAAGTATATCGATACATTCCCCAAAAATATCATTGAGCCAAAATTAGTATGCGACCACTGACCCAGCCAGTGAATCGATCCCAAGTTAGCTAGGAGACGCGCTTGTACTTGTTGTACGTAGCTGCAGAAACTCCCACGTCTACCTCGTTCACACAGAAGTTTAAAAGGCGCTGCTCTAGCTCGGGATTAGGATGGACCTGAACCGGAGGCTGGTATCTACACCAATCCCACCAGATCGTCCAGTGAATCCACTTCAACTTGAGAACCTTGCTGTTCAGCTCTCGTCTCGTCGTCCGAGAGGTCACGACGTGGGCAAACGCCTGTTCAAACGTGAGCCCTGTATCGTCGATCTCCCGATCGAGCGCCTCCTCCGACTCGCAACTAAGCGAGATAGCCTTGAGCCACGGCGCCAACGGCAGATTCCGGTCCTCTTCCGACTCGTTGATCATCTCCATCAGCAGCGGTGCGACGAGCGCAGGCACCCCCGCCCCGTTCAGCTTGAGCAACACCAACGACGGACACCGCTCGACCACCTGCCTCAGCTCCACGGTCGAGATGTCCACCGCCGTCAGCGTAAAGTGATTCAGCGAGCACCGCGAGCGGGCCAACAAGCCCAAAAAGCTCTCGTGACACCAGCTCGTCGTCATCCCGCTCTCGTCCCACACGCGCGTGAGCAGCGAAAAGTCGCGGAGCGCGGGGGCGCAGAGGGCGTCCATCAGGTGCGCGATGCACGCCTCGTGGCTCGCGATGGTGACGAGGACGAGGGTGGTGAGACACGGCATCTGGATCGCGTCGCGCAAGAGGGCGTCCCATTTGGTCTCGCACCGGTACTGCGAGATCTCGACGTGCAGGTGGGCGAGGTGCGGGGCACAGACGAGGATGCTGAGGAGGTCTTCGATGTCGGTGGGGCGGTAGCCCCCGCGGAGGGTGAGTTGGGTGAGCTGCGTCCAGGGGAGGGTGCGGTGGCTGTCTGGCATTGCGCCAGCGGGGATCTGGAGTTCTCTGAGATGGGGTAGGAATTCGGGGCAGAAGGGCGCCCAGGGGGTGCATTGGGGTGAGATCTCGAGTTCCTCGAGCGCGGGTAGCCGGCACCGGACGAGCGCGTCGAAGTAGTCCCAGTCCCGCGTTGCTGCGGGGAAGTGGACAAAGATGGCCCGCCAGCGGTCCGCGTTTACCATGATGATGTCGCTGAGCTGGCGTAGGAAAAGCGAGGGGACATCGTCCGTTAGGAAGTCGTTCCAGAGCCAGAGGGAGATGGGAAGCGGGCGCGAACGCTGGAGCCAGGCACGGAGGATGTCGGCATGCTTGTCAAACGTGCCCGATGTCGGGAGTTCGAGGTAGAGCGCTGTCCAGAGCCTAGGCATAGCAAGGGATAACGCGCGCCAGCTGCGGCACACGCTCCCCAGGAGGAGTGGGGCGTGCCGGCTGGGCTCGCAATGAGGCCCGCGGACGTTGACATCGCCGCAAAAGTCGAATACCCGTGCCATGATCTCTGGAGGCATCCGTCTGATCGGAGAGAGGAGCGCACCGAGATCCTCGACGTATGAGGTGAGCTCGTGCTTCCGACGCTGGATGTCGGCGAGGCGGGCTTGCAAGCGGGTGATATCCTCCTCTACCGATTCGAGCTCGGCTTTGGGCTCGGCAAGCAGACCGCGGACCTCGTCCCGTTGGTCATCTGGGGGTGCGCTGTTGGTGCCCAGAAGCCGAATGATCGAGGACTAGAGAGACATGAGTGACGGCGAGGCCGATCGGAGATGCATCACTCACTGAGGGTATGTCCTTGAGGTCGCCGTACTGGTCCAGCTTGGTTGCATAGAGCGGCACGCTCGTCTCTTTGAACATCGCGACGGCTTGAAGGGGGGGCACCACAAGACGGGTGGGCGATTCTGAAACAGCGCGAGGCTCTCTGAAATGGGTTTTAGCGAGCTCTTTAAACGCCAGGAGGCTCTACGGCATCATGGTAGCTTGAAGTAAAAAAGGATCACGCCAGCAAGGCAACGTTGAGAAAACGTTGCGATTGACACGAGTCTACTCGCGAATATTGTAATTTACACGACTACATCGCATAGCATTTACCAAAACTGAACCACCCTGATCCTCTGTGTCCACACCACGATCCGCCTGCATCTGCAACTCAGGAGGTGGTATAACATCGGATGAAATGCAAGATACATAGTTGCGGCGGGGACGGAGGACAGTAGGCTGGGCGAAGGGATCCGAGTGGGTCGCATCCCACCTGCTGCATGCGTGTTGCCCATGCACGCACGCTAAGCGTCCCGTCACCGGAATCACGGCACCATTCCAAGTCCTATCATCCCTTGCGCGAGACCGTGCTGACCGGCTTGGCGATAGGCATGGGCCGCTTCGAGAACACGATCTTTTTCTTCACGATGGCAGTGACATCCCACCGGACCTCCTTCTCTCCGTCTTCCGAATCCGCAACGTGTCCGGCGGAGGAGCCGGCGTTCCGAACGTGCTTGTGCAGCACCCCGAGGGGCTTTGGGAGCGCGACTACCTTGCCCTCGAGTAAATGATGTCCGATCAGGAGCGTAGGCTTGTTCTTGTGGGACGCGTCAGCTCTGTGGGGACGTGACGCGAAATTGCCTCGCGCGCGTACGGACCGTGTCGACTGCGTTCAGCGTCCCGATCAGCTGACCGTCCCTGGTTGTCGATTCAGGACACTGTACGTCGAGTGTGCCCTGTAGTTCGATCAGAAAGAGCTCGTCGTGTCCCAGTTTCGCAATCGAAGGGGGAAGTTTGGGTGTAAGGGCATTAGGTGGGCTGACGACGATAGGCACAATCATCGTGGCGTCTGGAAAGTTGCCGTCTTTGTGCATGTCTTCGCTGGCCTACTCTATCTACTCCGCTGGATGCTCCTGCCACACGCTTCTGCATCAGCACGCTGTCTACGAAAAAAAAAAGCACAACGCAGTCTTCTTCTGACTTTTCCTGCGGCATCTCTCGCCCCCCTTCCAAGCGCTCGCTTTGCTGATGTCGGTTCCGAGGTGACACCTATGTCCTAGCCAGTCACAAGTAGTGCCTGAACTTGGGGTCATCTCTTTCCGCTCCATCAAGGTGTCAGTCGCTTCTTACTGGCGTCTTGGTTTCCATCAAGCCTTTAAATGTACAGGTAGAGAGGATGCCGTTGCACGTCCCTCAGGCTATCGCAATAAGCTCGGGCTCGTACTTGACGTGGTGGTTAACTACGCGGCACGTTGAGCCAAGCCGAGCATTTGCTGAAGCTAAACGCCCTCTTACGTCAAGGTTCGAACTTGGGCTCGTTTACCATTGGCGTATCGAACCTAGACCGTGCCTGCTACTTTAGCACTTGGGAAAAGCATGTCAGTGACTTTGAGATGGAAGTCACTCTATCATTACATCAGCCAGGGAGGTAAGAGGCACAGCTATTGCGAAATGGTATTCACACCATTGACTAGGGATGCGACAGCAGAGATGGTCC
>JBBPTU010000927.1:0-16377 GCA_038094295.1 Tylopilus aff. beelii | reverse complement strand
ACGATAACCATGGCCACCGCGGCAACAGCTGCGACATTGCTTGAGATTGTTACTGCAGGTAGTAAAGCGCTCATTGGAGCAGGAGTGTACGGGTATGCGCAGCTATGACATGACCGATGCCAGTGAACATGCGTGTTCCGGCCCGGGTGTTTGACTATGTTTCTTCATTTACAATGTCATCGTGGCTGTACACTCGAGCGCGGGAAAGTCCTGTCAAACCGTACAGCCGTTCTCGGCCTGTGACACTTGGCTAGGGTACCGTTGTATATAGCTCGGGGACTCCGTCTCGATTCGAACGGCGCCAATTCTGAGCCCCTGACTCGGGGACCCGCGCCGGTTGCGAAATGGCCACTATATCTTCCATGATCGCCGTCCATCGTAGTTCGTTTACGAACAAGGCACGCTGCAAGGTATGAATTCGGCCTGATTATTTCCGGCGGCAAAGAGGACATTCCATTCTGTCCGAACATCTGGAGATTACCACCCACTGTGGAATGGGTTGCCATGACTGGTGCTGCAGCTGGAGAGCGCACCTAAGGGGTGGCGCGGGTACAGCAATAGTGGTAGGATGAGCATTAGGATATAATATCACTGGGCGACTTACAGGTTCTGATGAATGCTGACAGGAGCACGTCATGCTACAAACCGAAGGAGAGATGAATCGTTGTTAGTTCCAGGAGACGCACCTGCCGTGCGACGAGACCATTCGCATGCTCTTCACAAAGTTGGATAGCCAATCCAAAACGCTCTTTCGTCGAAACAACACTAAAACATTCAGGACATTCGATACGAGGACTGGGACGACGGGAGCAATCAGTCGACCCTCTTTCTAAACATGACCCTCGCATGCGGATCAAACAGATTCGCCGTCGCAAAACGTGACACCGGTGGACGCGTCGCGCCGCCCTCCAGTCTGAGGTCGTACGACGTTACGACGTGCGCCAGCATGGTTTTCAACTCTGTCGCAGCAAAGAACCGGCCCGGGCTGAGACACGTCGGCGTTTCGTCGAGCTTGGAAACAGTAGGAACGCACCACGCTTGTCTACCGTGGCCAAAGGCCAGATAGTCGGCGCCAACCGAAACGAACTGGTGTTTGATGCCCTCCTCGTCCTCGTCCTCGTCTAGGTGGGCGAAACGGAAAGGCTCGAATGCGCGGGCGTTCTTGTAAACCGTCTCGTCGAGATGTATAGACCGAGAGGCTGCGGCGACCGTGGTACCTTTTGGTATAAACGTGCCGTCTGACAGCATGAAATCTTTTAGAACTTTGCGTTGCAAAGTCACTGATTGGGCGACCGGTTAGTTATGTATTATTGTTACAATCGAAGACGATACCAAAGGTGACGGGTTCCATACGTTGACACTCCCTGAGAAAGCTGTCTATCTTTCGCATCTTTCCTACTGAAGTCTTCGTCCACCCCTCCTTCCGTACAATGTCTTCTACCTCCTCGCGAAGCGATCGGACACATTGAGGATAAGCTGCAAGATAGAAAAGTGCAAACGCGAAACTCTATAATCCGACATTAACCAACTGGTCCGGGCAGCAACAAAATCCATACGTACTTGAGAAGAACTCTGGCATAACATCAAAAGGATTGAACGTGGTAAGTCTGTCAGGTGACATCAAAACCCACGTGGATAGCCTGGAAGTTGACGACCAGCACGCGAGTCGTCAATGATTTTATTGTCGACTCTGGGCCCTCTGCTTCATCCATCAACCAGGACAGAAGGTCATTCTATCAGAAACCAGAGATGAGTGCTAATCGCATATGTAAATGGGGTTAGCCAACAGGTTTGTCAGGCCACTCATGCTCATGCTCATTCGAGTACTTTTGACGGGACTCGATTATTGGACCAAGAAGCTTCCTCGCACGCCGGTTGACACTGTCTATATTCAGGAACACCCAGGCGACGATACTGACGACAACCTGTAAACCTGACTCTGCATAGGCAGCCACAAGAACTTACGGTCTCAATAACTTCGGAGACAGCGCAATGATCAAGCTCCTTGCGACGATGTCGGTGGTGTAATGAACGTTGAGATCAACCCAGTCTTGGTTACGGCCTGGAGCACTAATAAAGACTAGACGCAAGAAGGCTCATGGGAAGGCTCACACAACGGAAGCCCGACGAATATTCTATTGCTCGTTCTGCAGATTATCTTTTGTATATCACTGAGCACTTGGACGCTCTTCCATTCTGCGCATTCCGGAAATACGTTAATATCACGCAGAAACGAGGATGATACTCGCCATTCCCTTTCAGATCCAGCACTTCATCAAACGCTGTAACGATCTCATCCCTCATTTCAGGATATAAAGCGCCAATGTTTCTAGTCAACTGTGAGCGCACGACTGAAAGGTGATAAGGATTGTGGTGAATTTCGGGTCCCATTGTGTACTCGATATGGATTTGCTGTTGATGAGGCGTTCTGCAAGTCATTTCCACGGACAGAAATCGCTCGCTTACCTCTTTCAGCACCTCCGCGAACGAAAGGGTATCAGCTGGGGCTCGCTGCAGTTCCTCCACGTGCTCGCGACTGCCGAGCACGATAAGCCACCGGTCGAATGCGGCGACCTTGAACGGCGCTGACTTGTGCTGAAACCACCAACGTGAGACGCACGACACGCTCGAGCCTGGTAACAAACCTACCTCGTCATATCCTTTCTGTATCACCTCCGTCGCGTTCGTCAGGTACGTAAGGCTGGCCCACCATGAGCCGAGCCAGCCACCTGATCCCACGGTGGGTATGGCATCGAGCTGGGGAAAATGAACAAGGATGGAAGCGAACATGTACGTCTGGACGTGCCTTTGAACGGCGAGGTAATACCGTGCCAAGTACGAGGGCACCGACGACGCCAGCAACGACACAGCCAGGGACGGCCACCGTTGACATGTCGGATGGTCTAGGACTCGCTCGGGGGAGGTTGCTTTGCTTTTCGCAAGCTAAAACTGACTATTAATATGCCGGTTCCTAAGGAAATCACGCACTCGCAAATAATCGAAAATCCGTGTATCTTGCTACGCAGTTCATGGCGAGAGTAGTAGTACATTACTCCCGGTCGGTGCCTACATTGGCGGCGTTCGTCACCAAGCAGAGTTTGAGCACTATCGTCTCCTACCTATATGCATTCTTCTGTAAAGCATAGTAGGATGTGAACCTCGCACCAAATGGTAGAGATAGAAATTCCCCGAGCGAGCCTCGGGGGTAGTAGCTGAAACAAGGAGAAGGCAACACCGGCAAAATCCGATCCGGGTTGGTACTGTCGCGGTTCTCCGACCTAAGGGCGACACGACACTACCGTCAATGGCCGCGGAACACGCAATTGGACCCGAGACTCATTCTTTATGTATTTGAATATCTACTGCTCCCGTGTCGCAAAGGCAGCAACAAACCAATCAAATAACTGGGCATTGTCAGTGAGGATCTAGGAGAACTCGCGAGCCTCGTGCACTCACCTCCATCGTGGAAAGCCACAAGGTTAGTGATCAGACTGTCGACTGGCTTCGAATTCAGGTGGCTCGACTACCGCCTGCACGCGAGACTGCACGCACTTTACAGGTTCTGGATACTCTTTCTTCACTAGAGACGAGGATAAAACATGCAATACGAGGCCTGGGATCCACGGGGCAGTTAGTCCAGCTTGGCGATAAATGTCGCAAGTCCACGATCCGTGGAACCGCTCAGCGGCCCGAGTCAGACCATTAGAGCGAAAGTGCATCGCTGCCAATAGCTGCCTACATACCAGTGAGCGTCACTCGTCGTTGTCTCCGAGTCCGTAGCCAAACTCGGGATCAGTGCATAAAACGGGCACCTCGCCAAATTGACCCCCTTGAATCGAGCAACGACATCAGAACTCAAAAGTACAAGCATACACGCTACATCACGTTTCACCGCACACAGCCCCGTCGCTCAGTCGGCCCTCCTTCTAAACATCACCTTGGCGCGAGGGTCAGGGACGTTCGCCGTCATGAAACGCAGCGCCTGGGGACGCGCCGCGCCATCCTCCAACTTGACGTCATACGCTACCACGATGCTCGCCAACATCGTTTTCAATACCATCGCGGCAAAGAATCGTCCGGGGCTTACACGCGGTCAGCAGTCTTTCGATCGCCATTCGAAACGACGTACCACGCCTGTCGACCGAGTCCAAAGGGCAGGTACTCGACGTTCGTCGAGACGAACTGGTGTCTCGCACCCTCGCCCTCCTCGTCGTTCGTGTGAGTGAACCGGAAGGGCTCGAATGTAGAGGCATTCTTGTAGAACATTTCGTTGTAATGTGCAGATCGAGAGGCCGTAGCGATCACAGTTCCTTTCGGTATAAACGTGCCATCCGAGAACGTGAAATCTTTCAACGCCTGACGCTGCAAACTCACTGTGTAGTAACAGAATCAGAATGACTGGCATATCGCAACATATGAGATGATGATACCACAGTTATGGCCCTCTAGACGTTGGCACTCCTTGAGAAAGCTGTCTACCTTTCGCATCTTGGCTAGGGCGGCCTTTGACCATCCCTCTTTCTTGACGACGCTCTCGACCTCCTCGCGAAGTGGTTGGATGTATTGAGGATTGGTCGCGAGATAGAAGAGTGCAAATGTGAGACTCTGCGATCTAATGTTGATGACCAGATCGTCTAAAAAGGGTCGTTGCGTACCGTGGAAGTCGTCTGTACGATATTCAGAGGATCTAAGCATCTTAGTAACCACGAGACGACATCGAACTAACTAACATGAATGCCTGTGAGGTTGAGGAACAACATGCGCGCCGTCAGCGACTCTGTCGTCAAATCTGGGCTCTCTGCCTCTTCCATCAGCCATGACAGAACATCGTTCTAAGAAATTCAGAGTGAGCGCCAGTCATGTTAGGTAACGAAACGGTCTGACTGGGTTGGTAGCCAATTCAGGCCCGTGCTCGGATGGGCTTCTCCGCTGCTCGATTACTGGACTGAGAAGCTCCCTTGCACGTCGTTCAGATCGATAAATGTTCGTAAACAGCCAAATAGCTAAGCTGTGTATAAGGTGAGAATCAAATTTTCATGGTGACAGGCGACTCACGGTTTGAAAGGCTTTGGGAACAATCTAACGAGAGCAGATCCATTGCTGATGTCAAAGGTATAATGAATGTTGAGGTTGATCCAGTCTGGGTTGCGACCTAGGGTACATGAAGCGCGACCGAAAAAGACAACAAGAAGGCTGACATAACGGGAGCCCGACAAACACTCTGTTGACCGTCCTGCAGATTACTTGCTGCACGCTGCCGAGCATAGGTACGCTCCTCCACGCTTATTATTGTGAATACCCGTCAGTAGGGCGCGGGATCGGGGACGAGATGCTCACCGTCGCCTTTGAGATCCAGCACGTCGTCGAGTGCGATGGCGATCTCGTCCCTAATTTCCGGGTGTAATACGCCAAGGTTCCTAGTAAGTCGCGAGCGCATGATCGGGACATGATAGGGGTTGCAGCAAATTTCGGGTCCCATCATGAACTCGATTTGGGCTCGCTGAAGGGAGCATCAGTAACGAGTAGTCTGCAAGCAGAAGACAGTGACTGACGTCATTTAAATCCGCTGCAAAAGAGAGCGTCTCAGAAGGGGCTTTCTGTAGTTCTTCCACGTGCTCGCGGCTGCTGACAATGACTAACCAACGATAGAACGCAGGGACCTTGAACGGTGCCTCTTTGTGCTAAGGCCATTCAAGTCTTTGGAATATATATGAGGCACCAGACTAACCTTTTCGTATCCCTTTTGGATCACGTCCGTCCCATCCGAAAGGTATGTTAGACCGGGAAACAAGGAGCCGATCCAACCGTTTGTGCCAAAAGTTGGTATAGCATCAAGCTAAGAAACCGAGGGGAGTCGGGGACTTGGCTAAAGGTAGTTCAAAGTCAATCACCTTGGATGGCTTCAATGCCACCGCGACGATAACCATAGCCGCTGCGGCAACAACTGCGACATTGCTTGAGATGAGTACTGCGGGTAGGAAAGCGCTCATTGGAGCAAGAGTGTGCGGGTATGCGCAGTCATGACATGACTGATGAATATACGTGTTCCGGCCCGGGTGTTTGACCGTGTTTCCTCGTTTACAAAGTCACCGTGGCTATACACTCGAACGCGGGAAAGTCCCGTAAAACTGTACAGTCGTTCTCAGCCACACTCGGTCGTCGACCAGCAACAACTCTTTGGCACGATGTCGACCGATCTCCAGTGGCTTCTTCTTCGCGTTGGTGCTCCGCGTCGTTACAGAGACGAATCGCTGACCGCACTCGACAGAACTACAACTCTTTTCTCGTCAAGAGGGGCCCTGCGTCCCGCATCTTCTCCAGCGAACCCGTGCGTAAACCCGTTCGCGTTCCGTCCGTCTGGTAGACGCGCCGCTCCTTGCAGGGTAACCTCCGCAACGTCCACTCCAGCAAGTACTCTGGTCTCACCGATGCCAAGGCAAGCACCCTTCGATGTCTATGTGAAGTCGTGTTGACGTTGTCGCAGACGATCGACATCAAGGACTCCCCCTCGGGCATCCAGGTCACCCTAAAAAAGTCCAAGGCGACGCCACACCAGGTGCGCGGCGCCAAGACGACGTTCACGATCCGCAACCGGTCTGGTGGGCGTCGTGCACTGGGCGTCGTGGCTGGTGTCGCGAGGAAGGGTTACCGCCCCGATCTCCGTCCAGTGAGTACACTATTCTTCTCCTGTGGATGCTGCCCCTGTGGGGAAAACGCACTCTCGTTAGAACTCACTGGAAAGCGCCTCGCGGTGCATGAAGGTTGAGCGTGGACACGTTTGCGATATCGATGTGGTCCGTCTTCAGGACTGTCCCCGTCATGCATTTGCCCTCTCTGTTTGTTTTCGTCGCGGAGAGGCGCGACCGGCGACTATATTTCTGTCCTTGTTCGTCCTGTGGTACTTGTTACTGACGGAACGCCTCGGACAGGCTGCACTCGCTCGCACGTCTGCACTCATCGCTGCACAAAGAGAAAAGAAAACACGTCCACCAAAGAAGGCTCGGGGAAAGAAGAAAGCTACTGCGTGACCGACCTTGGCGTGTATAACTAGTGTTCACGTTCATCCATGCCGCAAGCGTTGTCATGCCCTATGGCTTATGTTTACAAGCATATGTATTCCTGAGCAGTCTCGGACCGACCGATACAAATACAGTGTCAAATGTACACCATTCGCCCGATGGCTTCAGCGCTAATGTTACAGCGCAGGACGCACATTCCTGGACTCGTTCAAACAGCGAGCACTCTGCCCATGGGCTGCCCGATCCGCCCCGCCGCCCCGAAAGAATGTTTCATGCCCAAATGATCCTTGGAAGGCATCGTCCCATCGATCTTGCGGTACACGCTCTCCTTGAGTCTGTTCTGGTCATGACCGCCATGACCGTGCTTCTTGTCCTTCTTCGGTACCTCTTCCTCGTTGTGGGGAGCGTGGGTCTGTGCGTGTTCGTCGCCGTCCCCCTGGGCCGCGGGACGTGGGTAGTCGGCGGTCTCGGCGGGCTGGGCGGGCGCAGGAGCGGGCGCACCACTGACGTAGTGACCGCCGAGGTCAACATGCAGAAGCGTCGAGGGATTGGGTGCGACTCACGCAACTGTGTGGGGTTTGGGACGAGCGCTGATAGAGAGGCGACGACCGCCCACCCTCACTGTCCAATGGTGGAACGACAGTGAGCACGCATCCGGAACCGTGGTGATCCATGGCTTACAGGCTGGGGGATGCTGGGCCGACAAAACGTCAGACATGGTGTTGACTGGGAGTAACGCCGACTCGTCGTCGAGTGGGGGCGGAGTTGGATAGAAATAGAGCTGACCAGTCGCGTGACTACCCCAGATCGGAGATGAGTCCCACCTGCCAAACAGCTCATTGCAGACACAAATCAGACTGATACAGTCATGGGGTCGTTTTGGCATATGTCCATAGCATGCAAGGACATCGTGATGAGGAATGACATGGTGCCTGGGATAAGTAGATGAACAACAGAAGAACTTTACTCTTCCTCCTCTTCGTCGCCTCCCTCTTCTCTCTTTGCAGCTGCAGCGGCCCGCTTGCGCTTGACACGACCAGGACGTCCGCCTCCGTATGGCGACGTGAGGGCAAAGTCGATGTGCTTTTGCGAGTCGAGACGAACGACGAACGAGGGGACGTTGACGATCTGCTTTCCAACGCTGCAAGACGACCCATGAGCACGTCGCTCCTTCTAACACATCCAATCTCACCGAATGTGGCGTTGTCTGATGAGCGTGCGCGCGTGGTGAATGCTCTTTGCGAGGTTCGTCTTGAACACCTGCGTCTGCAGCCGGCGTTCCAAAAAGTCCTCGACCTTCAACGCCAACACGTAATCGAGACGCATGCGGGTCTCGTCTAGCACGCCGATGCGGACGAGACGACGGATGAGGGCGTTGCCTTCGAAGAGACGCTTCGGATCCTTGTCGTCGAGCTTGAGCAGCTCACGGGCTGCACGACGGATTTTGGAGAGGACGAGACCGATGCGCCAGATCTCGCGCTTGTTGCGGAGGCCGTACTCGCCGGCAAGCTGCGATGTACGTCAGTCTGTGTCGACGGTAGAGTCGTTGTTCGAGCACCTTGAGCTCGGCGTCGAGACGCGCCGAACCGAATGGACGACGGGGGACCTTGTAACTGTCGTGTCGTGAACATCCTGATTCCTACGACGATCTGGAGACTCACGTCTTGTTATGGTTCCGCGGCGCCCTGCAGCGACGACATCAGCCAAGGACGTATAAACCATGCACGGCGAGGACGCACCTGGGCATTTTTCTGGAGGACGGACGACGTGCTGGCGATGACCATATCGACTTGGGGGGTGCGCCACAACTGTACAGTTCTACACAAGCCACCGGAGATACCCGGCCCATACACTCGACGCACCGTCACTCTTTCCTCGCCGCCCCCGACGACGACCACGCAGCCAAGATGCCTCACTCTTTCGGTTACCGCGCGCGCACGCGCCACATGTTCAAGCGGGGCTTCAAGGGTGAGCCGTCTCTACGTCCCCGATTCACAGCTGACCACCGCACCAGAACACGGCCCCATCAAAATCTCCACCTACCTCATCAACTACCGCGTCGGCGACATCGTCGACATCAAAGCCAACGCTGCACAGCAAAAGGGCATGCCCCACAAATACTACCACGGGTGCGTCCCGTCGCATCGACGCCGTCGGCACCCTGACGCACTCTCCTTCTCCTTCTCAGACGCACCGGCATCGTTTACAACGTGACCCCGCACGCCGTCGGCGTCATCGTCTACAAAGTCGTCGGGAACCGGTACGTCGAGAAACGGGTGAACCTCCGCGTCGAGCACATCAGACACTCCAAGTGTCGGCAAGAGTTTCTGGCGCGGGTGAAGCGCAATCATGAGGCGCGGGTCGAAGCCAAGAGCAAGGGCGGTACGTCGTCTGGTTTGGGTCGTACGACGAGTCGACGCTGACGACTCGCGGTAGAACGCGTCTCGCTGAAGCGCGTGCATGTGCTCCCACGGGAGGCCCATACGGTGTCGGTTGCTGGAAACGCACCGCAGACGATGAGGCCTGTAGCATACGAGACTACGATTTGAATTGTATTGTCGTGCTCGCGCCTTCCCTTTCTTATGCTTTCATGTCATGCAGCCCCATGCAACCATGACGTCCGTGATTCATGTTGGCGCTCGCCAAGTGCTCCTACTTCACATTGACCCTGCCGGTCGCATGTAGCTGTGATCTGGCTGCCAGCGCAGTACGCGACACCGAGCTGTGTCGATCGCACAAAGTTGACCAAACGGTGACTAGATATTGCCGCATTCGGGGTTCGATGATCGTTCAACTTGAGCTCGTTCATGATTTCCAAATTATTGACGACAAAAAATCCAAGACTCCACAAATAAAGATGGTAAGGATAACTGGAAGATATAACCACAGAATAGACTAGAAAGTAAGAGGCGGGCCTGACAAAGGGGTGATCCATCCAAAGTAAAGATAATCAGAAGATTGAATCCTGTTGTTTTGCGCGTGTAAGATAAAAGTGCATCTGTCCTCAACACCTCGATATAATGGTCCGCAGCACTAGCACATCAGATGGGTAGGCAACAGACCGGACAGCATCTGTGTGCCCCTGGAATGGACCTGCCACACATTCTCCAGTGGTAGCATTCCAAACCCTGATGCTGTTGTCCAAAGAGCCAGAGACAAGATTGGTGTCATCAGGTGAATAGGCAACAGAGAAGACGACATGTGGTAAGCGATCGGCACCAAATACCTGCGCGATGCCAGTCACGACGTCGTCGAACACTTTTGCCTTCTTCAACAGATCATCGATCGTGGATGAGAGGCGATCAACGATCGTGGACGAGGCAAGTCCGCTGACCGTTGCGCTCGCGCTAGTGACGACATCTCCCACTTGATCGATGTCTAGTACAAGGTTAGTTGGCGACGAAATCCCCAGCATTACCACTCTACCATCGATAGTGATCGATTTCGTCCTGAAACTCCGAGCCGCTCAGTACCTTTGAGACGCTGATACCTGGCAAACGATCCACATACGGGTTGTGATCTTGAGCTGGGCTAGTTGTAGCCATGCCGTTGGGTGAGGCTGGTGGATATGCGGTAACTGGGAGGATGGTAGGCAGATGAGGGAGATGACAGGAGCCGAACAAGCCTGCAACACGGTTGCAATGCGGCCTCGGGCGCAAACGAGCTCCAGAAGTTACCACGTGGACTTATCAGTGGAATCACCCAAATGTTATCTTTACTATGCTATGAAAGCCAGACGTTGGGAGGATCTACAAACTGGACTATACATAAATCGATCTGACAGAATCGAGGAAGGAAAGGTGAGGAATGACGGAGAGGGGAGCAGTGTCCCTGTTCTGCATCATAACGAGGACTCGCAGTGTGACAAGATAGGTCGATCGAAAAGGTCTGACCTCCGAAAGCCTTGGGTAGATTCTGCAAATCTTCCTGTGCGCACAGCTTGACTGCGAACTTCCTGGAATCTTGCGTCCTTTGGCGTATACCAGCAGTGATCGTGGAGCATGAGGGGGAAACTCAAGTCGCCTGGTCACGTTTTCTACACCGTGGCAAATGAATACTAATTCAGGTAAGTAAGCCTTACCCTAGGTTTGGCTCGCTATTCGAGTCATTCGTCCAGGTGCCCGCCTTGTATTCGTGCTTGGCCTGAAGCCTTGCTCTCGAGCGTCCTTGTATTCTGAAAACATCCACAGCACCTCTGGCTGTCGTGCAAGCGCAAGCTTCAACCTATCTCGCGATGCCACGAGACCGCTCACGATCACCGCAACGAGATACCTCCCTCCCAGAAGGCGTTTCATCCATCTCCGAATCCGACTACTTTCTCAAAAACACCGAGTTCAGAGTATGGCTCAAGGAGGAAAAAGACAAGGTCTGTCTCACGCAACCTTTCCACGTTGTCCAACACGTCGAGCTTTCTCATGACAGTATTTCGACGAGCTCTCGAGCGAGAGAGCGCGCAGGTGCGCATGCGCCTGGCTACTCACCCCGTCGTGGTTCCACTGACGTGACACACGTTTGCCACGATCCCCGCCGACCGTGCACAGCTACTTTCGCAAGTTCGTCCGGGCGTGGAACAAGGGCAAACTTTCCGGTGCGTCTCCCCGTTTCCAACGAAACCTCCCCCCGACGCATTCCTTTTGACACGTCCCTCAGAGAGCGTGTACCACGACGCAGCGACGATCGCAGGCTCCGCCGTCAACCAGACCGCCTACAAATGGTCGTTTGCGAAAACGTCTAGCGTGGACGCCAACGCGCTTCGTGCCGCCCGCGAAGAGGTCGATTCTGCGACCTATCGCCCCTCTGGGCTCGTCTCCACTGTTACTGCGTCGGGGGGTGGGACGCGCGTCATCGGCCCTGCGCTCCCGTCCGCCTCGGACCTCGTCCTCGCGCGCGAAGCCGCGTCGGAACACCAAGCCTCGGAGCGCGAGTACAAGCGGAAACGCGATCGAGCGGAGGCCAAGGATCGCTTGGAGGAGGTGGTAGGACCCAAGGAGGTGGGTCGGGAGGGCATGTTGGAGAAGAAGCGAGCGCGGAGAGAGAACGATCGGGCGTTTCGGGAAAAGGGGGACGAAGGGTACGAGGCGGACGAATCGACGCTGATGGGCGGCGGAGATAGTTTTCGAGATCAGTACGTGCTGTGGTTTCTCGCGGTGGCCAGGGCTGACCTCTGCGACAGCATTGCGCGGCGAGATGCTGCTCGGAAACGGTTCGAAGACAAACGTGGCTCGGCACGAGAAGACAAGGTGGCGTCATCGCGCGATCGTGTCAATGCGATGCGCGAAAAGGACAAGGCGACGATGGACATGTTCCAACAGCTTGCTAAACAACGGTTCGGATAGTCTGCTATTATACATATTGCACATATTATTATGAGTACACGTTTATGCGATCGATGTGCCAGCCATGGATCGCCTATCGCTTATGCCGCGCTGCGACTGCGAGTCTTCTTTGCCAGCCATGTCAGGGAGTCTTGCCATGAACGCTTGTCCATGGACGGTTCCGTCTTGGCTTTAAGATTCTTGGCAGGCATGCCCCACGCCATGTCATAAGGGTCAAGTTCCTGTTCCTAGACGGACATCAGTCGATCATGTTCAAGCCCACGTTTCAGGACTTACATCAAACGTTTGGTCTGACGATTCGTACGCGAGATACTCTCGGTACACAGCGTCGCGCAACGTGGGATCCGCCTCTTGGAACGCCGTGGTGATCTGAAAGGGCCATCGGTGACTGCTTTCGTAAACGGAGGACGCGTTTACCTGCATGGCGTGAGCACCTTTGTCGCACTCGACCTGTCGTGAGATGGTCAACGCCCGCTCGCCGCTGGCGTGTATGCAGGGGACTAACCAGGGTGCTCGTCTCGGATAACACGGAGGACGTGTCCGACTCGGCAGCGTCCATCTGTGGAGAGGTTAGCGCGATTCCTTTGGGATCAGCGCGCATGTGGACTCACCCATGATTCGGGTGCCATCCCTCGTCTGGGCAAGGACAATTGAATGTCTGTGGGACGAAGAGGAGCGCTAACACCCTGAGTCTTCCCCGCGCGCATCTTTCTCTCGAACGTCTTGAACATGCTCACGAGAAACGTCTGTGAGGGGGTAAAGAGAGGGGCGAAAAAGCGAACGAATGGTCTACGCCAGCGCCCAGTCTTAAAGTACCCCTTCGGACCACCGCGCCGCATGAGACGTCGACCCAGCACGCATTCGGCGCTCTGACACTCGTCCAGCGATCCGCCATCCAGCGTTGGGTGCCCGTCGATCGAGGGTGGAGACCCGCGCTTCTAATGCATGCGTTTGGTGCCCTAGGAACGTCGAACCCGTCCGATCGCCTGGGTACACGTCTGGTTCACCAGACGACGATCAATGGTTCGAGACGTTCAGCGGGGATAACTCTCCGCGAGCGTCCATAAATGCACGCGCGCGCTCGCCCGGGCCGTGCCGCAAATGCGCATCGCCAAATAGCGTTCGTGCCCGCGTGCCCCGTGCTATCCCCATATCGGCTTGAACGGTGATACACTACGCTCGAGCGTGAAACGCGTACCTGGGCTAGAGGCACGGCGACGGAGAACGACCGGTTTTGAGTCGACGGTGGCGTCGCTGGCACCTCGTTTTGGAGGCTTGAGGTGTGGAGGTGGTTAAAGTTATACGCGGTGACAGTCCTCCAAGGAACCCGTGGCCTGGACTCGAGTGGTGGTCAACCACCACCGTGACGGTACCGCCCGTGCGAGAAAGAACGACGGTCTGGGTTCGAAACCAGGGACGAAATAGTGTTGGAAACGCCCTATGAAGGAGATCGTGATGGTGTCCACTCCGATCTGGCAAATCATTCAAGATGGGCTTGATGCAGCGTACCAAAACGCGTTTGATGTCGCTGGGAGCGAGATCTACCTGGTTCGACGGACATTGAGCGACATCAAGTTTTTACCAGGATCAATTTATTGCAAGTCGCCGAAGCGTCGATCTGACGCGACTCCTTTCATACCTCGAGTTAGTGTGGAATGGGCCATCTGAACTCTCGCGAGGGGTCAGCGCGATAGGACGTCATCGGATCAATTCTTACGAGACGTTGCCTGAGTGCATCTGCAGTTCACTGAACAGTTCAAAGGGTACTGCACCGTTTGCATTGCATCCCATGTAGACACACGCGGAATCGATCCCCTACGTGTCCATCGCCTCCCCCATGGGCACGTCTCCATTCGTACCTGTCGCCCCCATCTCCTCGAATACCAACGACCCTTGTTGCTCCTTGAGCCATTGTACGCTTCGCTTCTCGTCCATAAAGTATGTGTATGCCCGACGAAGGTCCTCCACGTCCACCTTGTCCGCCTTGCGCTTCCGCGCGATCACCTGTGCACATGAGATCAAGTTCAGCGCGTACCGCAGCGTCGTCGAGCCTGCCATTGATGTCAGGACATTCGACGCGTCTGACGTCAGCGTCACGTCCTCTTCTTCACACCTGTTGTGCGCGTGTCGTCAGCCATGTCTCAGACGACTGAACAATGTGTATTACCGGATCTGAATGATCTGTTGGATATCGTCATCCGTGTAGGGTTTTGTGCTGACAATCAAAACGCGGTCGAGAAGGTCTACGGGAAGCCCATGTGGACTGCGCACGTTGGTGCCTCGTATTCTCGACATGCCGCGGTTGGATGCCATGATGACCAGCGGCGATAGTTCGCTTTCCAACGCTCGATTGAGGAACGAAAAGCATTCTATGTCGAGCATGTGGACCTCGTCGATAAACAAGACCTGCGCATGCAAATTTCAGCAAGTCAATCATGAGGTACGAGGGTGAGACGGACACCGGGAATGATTTCTGCCTTGCCTTCTTCCCGCCATTCTGCGACCTTGGTATTTATCTGGTCCCGTAGTTCCGGTTTAATCTCGCCAGTGTCGCCTGCAAAGAGTGCAAGGAATCCTTGCGTTCTGCTGTTAATGACGTCGATTTCGTGAAGGGAGACGGTGTGTACGACTTCTTTGCGTTTTTGTATTTCACCTTCCGGACATTGTACGAACTTGGTCTGCAAAAGGGAATAAAGTGAGCAGGGATGACACAGAGTGAGAGTGGTGGACGTACGTCTGCACCCATAGCATCGTAATCTCTTGAACGTGCAAAAGAGCGACCGAGCTTGGAGACTTTGCCCGAGGTTTTGTCGATGACAACAACATCGCCAGCGAGCACTTTTTCTTTCGATAATGCATCAATCATTTTCGTTCCAAGATCATATATCGTCTCCATGTCCGTCGTCTTGATCGTCAACTTGCCAGTTTTCGTAGCCTAGATCAACGCTTGTGAGCAGGTTCGTTCCATATTCATGCGGGGACGCACTCCTGTGAGGCTACGGTCGATTTGGATTTCTACAATCTCGCCTTCGATGATTTCTGTTTCTTCCTTGATGCGCACACCGATACTTCTTCGAATGGCTTGCGTGAGCGCTTCGGTTTTGGACATGGAGAGCGAAAAGACTTCGCTGCCGGCGATCATCGTAAACGGGACATCTGCGCCAAGAGTTTGTGCCATGCCTGTAGGCAGGATCAGAGAAGGACCGGGGATACTACTACGACTATGGTAACGCACCGAGGGCGATGGCAGTCTTGCCCGTCGAAGGTGGCCCAGCAAACAAGATGGCGCGTCCCGCTATCCGTCCGTCCTGCACCATCTTGAGAATCATGCCGGCTGCCTTGCGCGCCTTGGCCTGGCCGACCATGCCTTGGGAGTTTCCACGTGGCTCGAGTCGGTCGTCGAGACCTAAACCTCGGATGTGCGAATGTGCGCCTGCAAGAACGGGGTATGAGCGGTTGGCGCGACGCGGGCGTTGAACCTGCCTATGCGCTCCATCTTGGTGATGTCCCGCAACTCGGAGGTTCCTGCGGTGATCTGAGTAGCCTGTGCGTCGCCATTGACCGTCAGCGCGTCCGACGAGACGTTCGTTTAGCGTACCATGGGTTGTTAGGAAAGGGACGCGTCTGTTTGTCCGCTCCAAACAACCGGCTCGTAGAATTTCTGCTCTAGGCTCTGCTCTTACACATGTTCGGTCTCCTGCGCAGCCTCGCAGTGCGCTCAACGCCTCGCGCGACTGCGACCGCGACGCCTGCTCTGCGCGCCCTCGCGCCGTCTGGTTCGCGTACTTATGCCGCCCGCACCACCCGCGAGACCATCGCTTCGTACGACGCCGTCGTTACCGAATTCAAAACCTACAAACCCATCACCCCCGGTATCCGCCACCTCCGCCGTCCACTGAACTCCCACCTCTACAAAGGCAAGCCCGTCCGCGTGCTCACCACCGCCCTGCGCAAAAAAGGCGGGCGCAATGCCACGGGACGCATCACGGTGCGCTTCCGCGGCGGCGGACACCGGCAGCGAA
>JBBPTU010000926.1:0-12190 GCA_038094295.1 Tylopilus aff. beelii | reverse complement strand
GCCTCCGCGCCTAGAAGTTTAAAACGGAAGAAGCTACACTGAGTTTGTCGCATGTCGCGTTGAATCGAAATATGAATTATTTGCAGCTTGAAATAGTTGGGAGGATATTTCTTAAGTTGTGTGATAGACCACTGGGCATCTTGGTTCGGTAAATAACGACGGATGCCGCCGGCGTGTTGTCGAGACCGAAGTTCCGTTTCGGAGCGTAGCTTTTAGTAACGGCAACAAAAGGGTGGAGTTACCTGGGCCATCACCCGTTGGTATCGATCCCCCGCAGTGGGGATTGCCGATGGATGAACAATGTACCGATGAGCTCAAACCCGCTCTTGTATAGGTGTTCAAGCGTGTCGTAATAGTTTGAAACTCGTGCACGCATGATCTGGCGTTAGAAGTGAGTTCCCACTGACGTGATAGTCAGTATGGATGCTAATAATCCAGCCCATCTCCACAACATGTACTCTGTGCCGGGTGGCGGCTTCTGGCACCGAGACTCGGAAAGGCCCACAAAGCTGGAGATCAACTAGCCATGGCAAGGTCCCAAGTCAACACTAACTCCGCGCTAATTTTACTCGATCAGTGTCACGATCATCTCCGAGTCACCAGAACACGTGAAAACATTGAGCATTTTATCGGTAGGTCTTGGATTGGCTGTTCAAGCAAAAATTAACGAGTCGCGCCACGACGTGGATTCCTGCCAAGTTCAACGAAGGTGATTCCAATTGCGTTCTATGGCCGCCATTGAGAAAACAGCAGGCTTCCTCGACCCACGGCCAGCCGCGGCGGAGACACGAACGAGTACGCTATCATGATATAGATTTGCCACGAGGCCCGCCTATTTCTATTGGCACACCAAGACTGGAATGACCTGGAATGACCTGCCGTCGAGATGGTGAGAAGCGAATAATGATCAAAAACTGGTCTCGCCCGGCCGCCATAGGTTCGTAATTTGCACCCTGAGAAATCTTATGAAACGTCAAATATCAACTCATTTACTTTTAATCGGATGAGGAATGGGGTAGCTAATTGTACGGACCAATGTCGTTTGGTTCCAGTCTGCACCCTTTATCCGAAGGTTTGTGGGGGGGCAAGTAAAGCAGTGATTGACTGGCGATTCTAAATCACTGACCTATCTACAAAAAGCAGTATACTTGCGATATGAAGAGTTGAGCATTCGCCATTCACCTGTGGAGTGAAAGATTGGCCTGCGTCAATATCTTTCTCGGGTGATCACAACTAATTCATAGATGTTGACAGTCCACTAGAAATTCTATTGGAGTCACATGGTACCGGAAAAGACCAGGATCACGACTCCGACGTCCGCGGTACATCCAACCTGGTCGTGCGCTGCGCCCAAACTATTACGACCCCGTCAAAGCTTCTATTTTTCTGCGAATAGAAGTATCTCGTGGAGTGGTCCGCGTGGTAATGATTCGAATGGCATCCGCATAAGGACCCTTGAACTTTATTTTCTCTGTTCGCTATCTTGGATGTCGACTCGCAGTCTGAGAGTCTGGACACGTAATAACAAGCTGCAAGACATATAAAAGGCGCAGGCCATCTACACCATCCCTTCACCCCGAAACCAATATCTTTCTCTTGCGACAATGGGCGATCTTTCAACTGGAGAATACTATATCAGATCCGTTGCCAACGGGAACCTTCTCGGTGTCAACGATAGTGACGACGATTCAGTCCCTGTCCTCACCGTCAAGAAGCCCGGCAACATTGTACGTCGACTAGCTTTTATTTCAGTGTTACCCATGCTTGCACCACCGTTGGGCCTTGGGGTTCACTGTTGTGTAAAGTGGCGCGCTAATGTAGACATTCCCAGTTTGTTGTCACGGACAACGGTGATGGATCCTATGAAATGGTCGTAGAAGGAAGTTTACACCCTCGGTTTGTCGACGCGGACCAAACTGGTGGGGCTGTGGTCGCAAGTGTCCACCCACCTGGCACTAATTGGAGGATTACTCGTCTTCCTGACGGGTATTATATGTCAGTGATTGTCTCCTTCGACTGCTATACTATGGCTAACACCCACTGTAGTGTTGGATTAGCCGACGACCCAATTTGGCCAAGCATAGGAATCGCTGTGCAAGGCCAGGGACTCGACCAGCCCGTATGAGAAATCTATCGATACCAGACTGACGCTGCTCACCCTGTGTGTACAACAGGTCACTCTCATCCGCACCCCGGCTCCACTCCAGGCTCAGAAGTTCGACTTCATTCCGAACCAAAGCTTAACCCGTCGCCGAAAGTGATTTAGCAAGGTAGTCGCAGTTGTACGATATAGGAGCTTGAAACGAGGGAAGTTACTCGAGTTGTCATGTATCGTGTCGAATCGAAATGTGAATCATGTGTTGCCTGGAACTATTGGCAGAACATTTTGGCGTCGCGCGAACGCTGATTGGCGAATTCCAAGTTTCCGCCCTCTTGAACCCCGCTTCTAAGCGCACCCATGCTGAAGACGTGGGCGTTACCTGTACCTCTTGCGTGCGTGGCCTGGGCCTCCCAGAGGGCGAGCGCTTCTAACCAACTCGTCGTCAAGTTCATCAGATACCTGAAGAAAGGACCATCATTCTGATTTGCCCACAACTCGAATGACACCGTATGTTGATCATTTCCGGTTTCGCCGGGTGCTGGTCATCTAGAAACTGCCTGTGAGGGCGGAAGTGTGTCAGTGCGAGACAACATGCATCATTTTCACCCTTACATACCTCGGGTAATACGAGGACGTTATCCGGCTTGGTCCACCACAGTGCTCCAAGCCGTCAAGCTTTTCAAGCCCACGTTTAGTGAACCAAGCCACATCAAACATAAGACTGTAACGATAGGCTCGAACATCGCCTCCTGCAAAGACTCAACGATGAATGTTAGAGCGACACTGACCATGTAGCACGATCGTCGCAAAAACCAATACATTCTCTTCCTGTCCTTGCATTCCTTGATCTTCAGGCGTCCATCTCTGCGACTGAGTCGGCTTCCTGAGGGCCGTCCACCGCAAGGTCACAATGTACTTTCTTGAGCGCGTAGATGTACTTATCATATTTGGCCTTCTAAGTTGGATTTGTAGTAGGCCACGTCATAGTATTGCCTACGTAGAGATCGTCCAACATTGGTGAGGGCAGTCGGAATGTCGAAACACGCAGCGTGGAAAATACGGAGGACGAAGCCAATACAGTCATGGACGTTGACTGCGTGATTGTGATGATCAGCTCAAACCACGGAAGAACTGACCCGGCGATACTGGAAGTACTGAAGTACTGACCTGTCGCCCCAGAGTATGCAGTCGTAGGTCTCTGAGGCTGATACACCTACCCCCTTCCACTCGGTTTTGGAGAAATAAACATGTGGAGAATAGGTTGGAAGCTCTAATGCCAGACCCATAGCAAGTCGGTAAGGAATTGGGTCGAAAAATGCACATAGATGCAGGCAAAGTCATTGACCAAGATTTACAAACTATCATCTTGAACTGGAGTAGTTCACCTATCGTCGTGGGGGTTAGAACTACCGCCACTTCACTTGAAGTTCTATGCGAGGCACTTCCGACTCGAAGTCAGCACCGCATTGGAAACGGTATTGACGAATATTGACACGTGGTTGTGTATGTTGATTTTTGGCAGACGAACCTAAGCAAGACAATACCTTGCTGGAGACAAGGCAATGTGTGAACTTGAGCACAGGAATTGAACATGGCCCGTGACAGGCCCTCCTAAGGATCAGTGAAGTTAGACCAGGTAAATCCCACCGACTTTGAATTCTTCCTTTGAAAAAGATCTAACTTGAACAGTATTTGCTACTCCGATGCTCGGTATTTGTTTTTCCTTCACTCTGTCCTAGCAATTTCTTATTTCAACTTACAGTTGTAGGCCTCACGGGAGGCATAGCAACCGGAAAGTCCACCGTCTCCGCGCTCCTCACATCTCATGGCATCCCTGTCATCGATGCGGACCTGATCGCCAGGCAAGTCGTCGAACCTGGTACTCGTGGCCATAGGCAAATCGTCAAGGCTTTCGGAAAGGGTGTACTTTTACCCTCTTCCCTGAATCCGACCCACCCAGGCTCAGTCACGGACGCCGATCAGCAAGACTGGTGGACCCGTCCCATCGATCGCAAGAAGCTCGGCGGCATCGTCTTCAACGATGAGAAACAGCGCCACATCCTCAACGGCATCGTACATCCTGCCGTCACGCGTGCGATTCTCTGGGGCGTTCTCAAGGCGTGGGTGAGGGGCGAAAGGATCGTCGTAGTGGACGTACCACTACTGATCGAGGGCGGGCTGTGGAAGTGGATGGGCAGGATCGTCGTGGTATACTGGTACATCTGGCTCTGCGCTCCCTCGTCCCGTGCGTTAGCTCATCACCCGCCCTCGATAGTTCCCCGGAGCTCCAGCTGCAACGTCTTATGGCGCGGGATAAATCTACTCGTGGTGACGCGACTTCTCGGCTCAACGCGCAGCTTTCAATTACCTCGAAGGTTGCGTATGCTGATATTGTCATCGATAACTCGGGTTCGTTAACGGAGCTCGACGGAGAGGTGATGACGTGCATCGGAAAGCTGGAGAGGGCGGTGGGCTGCAGTTGGGTAGTGAGCTGGCTACTTCCGCCGCTGGGTTTGGTGAGTGCGCTCTGGTGCTTGTCATGGAGGGCTTTCCAGAGGAGAGCATGAGTATCTTATATATCTGTTCAGTATATCACCAGGTAATTACCATGTTCTCGTCCGAGTGTCCGACTTACGTGCGATAAAATGAGGCAGTAGATACCATCACGTGATAGGAATTACTCTGTCGATGCTTGTGACTTGTCTCGCCGCATATCCGCTACGACATTCATTCTTGGTGGTTCCAATGGTGCAGACCAGACGAGCAGCTCAGCTGGCTGCCACGGACAACTTTAAGCACGCATCTGTGAGCGCCGAGTCACCAAGCAAGGAGGAACATCCTAGCTCGCGACCGCTCAAGCGCGTCAAGAGAGCGCGTCAAGCATCACAACAAGCGTCGCCAACCTCAGATCTCGAGCGTGCGTTGCGATGATTCCAGATTACCTTGATACTTTGTGCAGACATACACACAGAGAACCGTGATACTGCGGTTGCCAGCTCCACCAGTACGAAACCCCCCCGAAAAGCGCGACAGAAGAAGGAACAAGTTGTCCCCAAACCCTCTGATTTCGCTTCGCGGGTGGCTTCTGCGTGGAAGGTCGGGGCGCACGTCTCTGCTGCTGGAGGAGTGGAGAACACGGTCGTGAACGCGGCGCGGGTTGGGTGCGCTTCGTGTCTCCTTTCCACCTTTCATCGTGGTGACGGTTTGGTGTGCGTTCGCAGGGCTAACGCATTCGCTCTATTTGTCAAGTCGCAGCGAAAATGGTCCTCTCCCCCTCTGACGAACGAAAATGTTTCGTCTTTCAAAGCGCGCATGAAGGAGTTTGGATACGACCCGAAGCACATTCTACCTCATGGGAGCTACCTCGTCAACCTCGGAAATCCAGACCTGTGAGTGCCATATATGCGCTCTTAAAGGATCGCTGGTCTGAGTGCAGGAATATTGTGTATGTTCCAGTACGAAACGTGAAAAGTCATACGAATGCTTTCTGGATGACCTCCAGCGATGCGAACAACTCGGCTTGGTGTATTACAATTTCCAGTGAGTCCTTGTCCTTGTTTTTCCACACCGGATATCGCATATACTTTTCTGTCGTGAAAGCCCAGGCTCCACTGTTGGGAATGCAACAAAAGAAGAATCAATATCGCTTATAGCGGAATGTATAAATAAAGCACATAGAGAGACTCCATCTGTGGTAACCGTCATTGAGAACATGGTGGGCACTATTATCCAGTTGCTTTCGCAGTCGCCGATGGTGACATCCTTGCATCAGAGCGGTGCTAAGAACATTGTAGGCTCCCGATTTACGGAGCTTGGAGGTATTATCGAACAAGTCGAAGATAAGTCGAGAGTCGGAGTGTGTCTTGATACATGTAGGTGCTTGACATAACTTGGAATTAGTATAGAGTTATTGATCGTTGGGAATAGGTCACATGTACGCAGCCGTGGGTGACCTTTCTCATATCTGAGATACAGGTCCTGATGTAATGGGACACCACACAGGGTTATGATATCTCTACGAAGGCAGGTTGGGAGTGAGTTTCGTCCAGGTCGACAGGTCATCTATTTCTGACTCTCAACTGTTTACAGCGAAACGAGTAAGTACTGGGCCACAGATGAATTACAAATTCCATAGACTCGGCATTTATTCAGTGACAACGTTTGACCGAGAAGTCGGACTGTCATACCTCCGTGGGATGCACCTCAATGACTCGAAGGCGCCACTCGGATCAAAGAAGGATCGACACGAGAACATCGGACTGTACGTCACTCTTTGCCAAATCATCGTTTTCGCTGATCATTACTTTTGTCCCTCTTCCGTCCATTCGCTGATCGTCCTAACAGAGGTACACTTGGGCTCTCAGCATTCCTCACGATTCTTTCCGATCCTCGGGTCCAAAACATTCCTCTCATCCTCGAGACCCCAACTTTCGAAGCTGTGGAGGTTTGGGAATGTGAGATTAAAGTATTGAATGCATTGTCAGAGGCGGTGACTAGTTCGGGCGCCAACGTGAACGAAGAGATGCTGAAGGGTATGGTGAGTAACATTCAAGGAATCATCCAAGAGTATCGCGGCCATGGAAAGAAAAGTACGTCGGGGAGAGATGTCTCCAGACTGAAAGCAAAGAGGGGGAAACGAAAGAAAACGGAGCCAGAAGAGGAAAGCCAGGCAACCAGTTCAGATGGCGAGTCGTGTGCTGAGCACTCTGAGTAGGTGGACGAGTTTGGCTTATACATCATAATCTTAATTTGCTCGCGAAGGCTACCGTAATCTTACACAACTGCCTTGTTTGCAATAGTAGGATAAGTGACGGAAGAGCACCTTTTCATCTTCCGGGCTCATACAAATCCTGTCGTATCTCAAGCTACGGACATTATATTGTAAGGAAAGGGGCGTTGAGATCTCATTTTTGTTAGTTCATAGTACAATTGCACATCCCGTACAACATGGTGCGTAATATTTGTATCTTCATCGGCAATTTCGCTGACCATCTGATTAGATGTCACCTATCTCCCAGGCCTCAAGGAGAGAGCACATCTGTGTCTGCAACGACCCCAAAGTCATGTTGACATCCGTATAGAGACCGGGAAAGTTGAGCCCAGTCAACGCATCATACACCCAATTCTGGCAGTTCCACGTCCACCGCTGACGCACTACAGGCACGAGCGCGATGTGATTCAATAGGTCATCCATGCGACTCGGCGAGACGTATCCAACGACATGGCTTCCCCTCCAGTCCGGGTGTTTCTCCCAGTTGATCGGGATACCGAAGCGGTCCTGCGTCGCGTACGTGGAGGTTTCGCCGACGATTTCGTGGCAGTTGCCGCGCTGTGTTGACGTACGAACGATGATAGCCCAGTGGAGAGGGAGCGGTCGGCCTGGGCCGTATTCACCTCGCCAGAACTGGACAACTTCGATGGGGAAGTAACCCAGCGGGACTTTGACGGGCTTGAGTACGGTCGGGAACGGGTATTCGGCAGTAGGGAAGGCGGGTACTGTTAGTGCCGGTGAGTGGTGAGACGAGTCGACGAGACAAGAGGGTAGCTCACCGTTTCCAGACATTGCGTTCGACTGTGAGCGTTGGAACAAGTGATGCTGAACTGGGGTCGTAGGACGTCGTTCACGGTTTGAGGGCCGTATTTTATACTGCAGACCCGTGGAGCCTGCGCTTTTCGCCACCACAGAGGCACGACTCCCTTTGTGGTGTCATCCAAGCTGTGGTAAGGGTGCTCTGACACCGTTACATGTGGTTACCCGGCGATTATCGTGTGACGTTGGTGGCACCGATGGAATTTGGTTTGGTCCGACTGGCCCAATCAAAGCACTGTGGTCCATTCCACTCTCGTTATGGTGAGCTTTGGTCGTCGCTGATATACAAAGGATGGCTAGTATGCTTGGTCTCTGATGGTCCCAGCGTTGGATATGCGAAAGACATTGTTACTCACCTGTTCAACCGTGCCCTTCGTTTAGTCTCTAGTTGGACTTCCAAAGCGAGGATGTTTATGTCACGCGTCTGCAGCGTCGGGCAGGCCTCAGTCGTAGTGGCAGTGGATCTGGATCTTACCCGCGATGTTCCACCACCAAGACAGTGGTCTCCTCGGAACATTTGCCGAGTGGGGGATCGCCACCCCAGGGCCGATCACAATGCATTATGACTTGATTAGAACTTGAAGCCCGCCACGATCTAGTAGATCAGGTGGTCCAATTGTTATGTCGATGACTCGAATTGACTATTGATAACAGCCTGCAAATCTAGCGCAATTACAAAGCTCGGGCTTAGGCTTTACCTGACTGATTATACAATGACTCGGACGCGATGCAGTCCCACTGGCAATCACTCTGGAGCGACCGATTCATGGCGTACAGTCCATGTCCCCCAGCTCATAGAACTATAACCGATTAATTGAACAGCGCCTGCACACTAGAGCGTGGCAGTTGGCACAGCGCTATAATCAATGAGTCGGCGTACATCGGGGGCGCCAAAATAAGCAACCCACCATCAAGTACCTATATAAGGAATCACCACACTCTTCGCAATTGCCAGAACCATTTCTGTACATCCAGAAGTGGCCCCTGCATTCATGATCTTCCCGCAAAGCCTCCATACGTTGATAAACCCGTTCTGCGTGTACTGCGGGTTGTGCCTCTGCTGCCCGATCACCAAACTCGTTTCTCACCCTTCTATTAGCATCATCCAGCAGTCGTTCTTCGTCCCACTGGCGACAGTCACATGTTTTCCATCGTGCAGAGCACAGATAGCAAAACTGCGTCGAACAGCGGCAAGTCATATGATAACATCCCTGGCTGAGTTCAACGATGGCATCACACCCTGGACAGGTTTGCCACTTGTTTGCGGTCGCCGTCTCTCGCAGTTCGAGTAGTGATTGGTGTTCGAAACAGCCTTCTCCAGGATGTGCATTGTTCCTGCATTTAGAGCAAGAGAGAGTGTTGCATTCGCTGCAGGTGAGATCTCTCTTTTCGTCTCCAGATGAGTCAAGGAATACGGAGCATCTTGGATTAGAACAGTACACCCTTGATCCAGTGGGCACTGAGTACTCGCGCGACTTGAAGAGGAATTGAGTGCGAAGGGAAGTCGAAATGTACTTGAAAACGCCGGACCACAATGGCAGTGACTGGTGACAGCATCGCAAAGGGTAGAGGCCCTCGTCGCGTAATGATGCCTCGACGAGATTTGCGATGCAGCTCCGGCAGTAGTGGTGTCCGCAGTTGGGTGCTCTGAATCCGCGACTCGCGGTAACATCGTCCCCGCAGATGACGCATTCTACTTTTCTCTCTACGTTCCTAATTTTCGATGTAGGTCGCGTTCGAGCTCAGAGGGGTTGAGGCTCACCTGGATTGACGTGAGACGGCTTCTGGACGGACTGGATTCGAGATGTGAACATTTTCTATGCCTGCATTCAAAGTTTCCATGTCCGCCTGCGTAGCATTGCTAGCGCGTCCACTGGCATGGTGCGGAGTGGAAGGCTCCCTGGCCAATGGTCAATATTGTGGTACGTGAATCCACGCTGGCAGTGACCTTGCGAGTTGAACTAAACCTTCTGCTACCATTCGCTGGGACAAAGTCTGCCGCGGGAAATCGTGCCCATCCCTCAGTGCAATAGCTGCACTGTGATCATCATACTCGGCCTGTTCCACGAGGCCGAGTCGCCGAAGTTGACCCGCGTCACATTCGATAGCGCGATCGATGCTCGAAGCGAGCTGATGATCGCGCAAGACATCGATCTGCTTGCGCAGGGAGGCAGCTTGGAGGTCGAGCGCGATGTCTCTATCTGAGCTTCTTGCGTCTTCGTGTGCCTTGCCTTTTCGGGTGGCTTGAACGGCAACTAGGTCGTTGAGCGCCAGCTCGGCGACGAGGAGTTCCGAGGCGGTGTCGCCTACCCGGAACTGTTCGCGGAGGTGAGGCTCAACGGCAGAGTTACCTGTCAGAGTCGTCATGGGTGAGGACGAGGAGGACGAGAGGTGATAGGGGTGGCCCTTGCCAGTGATGAGATAAGGATCTAGGGGATTAGCCCCTTTTTGAAGTTGGCATGATATGTGCTGATGGAAACCTCTAACTTCCTATTAGCATCGTCATATTTCAGTAATCAATAAGTAGATAATAAACCGTACTGCTGTACGAATAGATCATGCTTGCACATCTGCAAGGGCTAAATCGACACACTCCCCATGTTCCACAGTCATCACTCGTGGTGTCGGAAGACTCGGACCGGCGTTTCCCGAGGGAATTTGACACAGCCACATTTACGCCTTCTGCATGTTCGGTCGGGGAACTCGCTCACTCGTGTTACGTCGCATTCTCTTCTCCGAGCGGCGCACATATGCAACTACCACACAAATTCCTCGGCCACCACCTCCAGGAGAAGAACCCCCAACAGAGACCTTCTCTGCCCCATCAAAACCCAAACTTTACTATGCCCGGCCTCACCCGCGTGATGACTTGCCCCGAATACAGGTGCTGCCATTCGCTTTGTTGTCCTTCAATCAAAACATTGACTCTCGCGCAGAAACGATGGCCATATATTCTCGCATTTGCCGCACTTGGGGTGACCGGGTGGGCAGCGTTCCTCCTCGTAGCAATGAACCAAGAACGTCTCTCGAGTTCCGTCGTTCGCCAGATCTTGCAAACGGCACGTGAGGATAAGGTGTTGCAGGCTGTTTTGGGCGATGCTATACGGTTTGAGCCAACGTGGTACCTCAATGGTGATCCCTGGATCAACGGCTCTGTGCGTCTCGTTCTCTTTTCGATCATTTGCGTCTGTGGGACAGATTGTTCTGCAGATCAACCTCCCTCAAGGAAATGTTGATGTGAGCTTTCGACTGAAAGGCCACCGAGGCGAGTGACTCTTTTCTTGTACTTTGAAGGGGGTGTCAATTAGGGATCACTACAGGCAGTGGGACGCTGTATTTTACCAGCATTCGTAAAGCGAAAGGAGAAGCGTTCACCCCACGTATGTCCCATATTGTTCATCGAAAGCGGTTGTTTGATACCCTCCAGTGCGATTCAGGGTTATCTGCGATGATGGCAGTATCATCAACATTCTCGCGCAGACTGCCAGCGCATCTGAATCACCGGCACAGTGAATGCTGTGCTGATTTTGATCTCACCCTGCTGTCGGTGTTGACATCACTGCGTGTGTGCGTGTGTCGGTCCAGTGGCGTTGGTACCTGTCCGTGACCGCAGCCTTCAAGGCTGTGGAGTTTTATCCGTACCTAGGTAATTGTAACCGGTTGCAACCTATTTACCCTGCTGCCCACAGCATGATGTAATGACTTTGCGTGCATGTATATATAAAGTTCAGCATGCTGATTTAGACCCGCTTATTCACCCCTATGAACGGCCTCAAAGTATTGACAATAGGAGGATCGAGGAACATTGGTTACTTCTCCTCCATAAGACTTCTGGGTATGTTTGATCTCCTCGTGGCTTGGGGCACGTAGGTTAACAGCAGGTAGATCTAGGGGCTTCTGTGACCTTCCTGTTAAGAAAGCCTAGCGTGTTTGATAACGACGAAACGATTCAAAAGTATGCTCGCGAAGGAAAAGCAAAGCTTGTACAAGGGGATGCACTTGTCAAGGAAGACGTTCAACGCGCTTGGACTGCAGCGCAGGGCGACGACAACAAACCTGTCGACTTTCTCATTTTCACAGTTGGTAAGCTGCAATCTTCTCGCCCCTTTGCTCAGATTTCATGTACACATGACGTGTATCGTTCGGCAGGCGGAACACCTCACTTTGAACTCACCAAAGGCTTTGTGATCTCTCCTCCAAACCTCGTGACTCAATCCCTCCTCAACTGTCTGGAAACACTACCAACGCCCAGGCCAAAAATCATCGCCATATCATCTGCCGGACTCACTGACGAGGGCCATGACAAGCTCCCGCTTCTCCTCAAGCCGGTGTACAGCTACCTTCTTGCCGTCCCACACGCCGATAAGTGTGGTGCAGAGGAAGTGTTGGCGTACTGTGCAGGTTTGGAATGGAAGACGGAAGATAGTCCGGGGGCGGAAGTACTCGGACGGGATTGGAAAGCGAGCGCGAACCTACCGACACCAGGGTCGCTGAAGAGC
>JBBPTU010000925.1:0-16397 GCA_038094295.1 Tylopilus aff. beelii | reverse complement strand
ACGCGCTGCATCTGTACCAAGTTCACATACTCATTCTACCATTTGTTCGTACTGTCGCTTCCAGCGCCATTCATGCATCCTGTTATCCAATCCATCTGACTCGCTTGGAGTCACCTTGACACGGCTGTCTGTCAAGTGTCAGTCCTGCTTTGGCTCACCATATGGTGTAGGCACTGATTTCAAGCGACTTCATCAACTAATTGGCAAACGGGTCAAGCTGCACACGTGGCTGGGTGTTGTGGTTGGATTGGTGTGACGGGGTAGAGGGTCCAAATCAGAAATGAGCGGATGCAAACAGGCAGTACGTGGATCAAAACAAGTAGGAGACCGGGTGATTACGCACAAACACGTAATTAAAACTCATAGTCCACTTCACTACAATCGTCGTCCGAGTCGTCATCATGATTGTCTAGGTCTTCGTCACTGTCACTTTCCTCTGTTTCTCCATCGCTATCATCTGCCATGTCGACTGGCGTGGTTGTAATCCCATTAGAGCAGTAAAGTTCGTCTTGTCCCAAATCGATTGATTCTGTTGCGTTCGCGGGGAAGCTACCATCGTTATCATCATAAATTCCGGCTGTAACCATCGACGAATTGTGCTGATACTGATGGCCCACTCCAAATCCGATGAAGCGGGCAAACATATCTCTATCCGCAAAGCTGCCATTCTGTCAGAAATTGGTCGACGTCTGTTGTGAGAGACCCACATATTGACATAGAACGCACTCCAATCGTCTACTTCGCCTGACGGTCTTGCGAGTGATTCACCGCGGGGAAGAAGTGCGTCCGTACGGCCTTCCGAAAATACCGGCATGAGATGACAAGCACGAAGAACTAAGGTCGGATCAAGAAAGCCGAAAGCGCCCTCATCACTATCAGGGACGAATCCGACCTTTGGTAGTCGAGCTTCTTTGAAGCCCCACCGATATCCTGGCTGAACTCCCAACCAACGGACCCAGAGGACCTCCATCGTTTGCTGGCAACGGCTGTGAGCCCCTGGAGGGGCATAGATGACGGGAATGAGGAATGCCCGGAGAACTTCTGCGTACCAGAACGGGTGTGTATCGGATTCAGCTTCTCTCGAAAGCATCATGATCGTACACCCGCGATCTGTTCGCGTGAAGTCCTGATACCGGCGGACATCGTAGGATGTATAGTTAATGCGGAATGCCTTGGACTCGATTACACGATTCAGGTTGTTGATAAAGTGAACATGGCTGCGTTCTGCGTCGCTAAATTCTCGCTCATCCCCGTCATAATCATATTGACACAGACGGGAAAGGAGGTGATTCTTCAATCGCCGAACGAAGTCAACCTACGAGAACTAATTACTTCGCTTACTGCAAATAAGGAACAAAGCTCACCTTGATAGCCGGATCACCCCGAGTGTAGCAGTCGTAGAGGAGCTTCCTCAGGTTGACAGTATTGTTGGGCGAATTAGTGAGAACATGGTGTAACTCAGGGATTACGTCCAAGTCAGATGTTTCAAACATGGGTGGTTCACCGATCTGCTGTTGCCGCTGGATACAGGTACAGTGTCGATGGCGTGTTGCGAGTTGTTGCGGAACATCTCGTTTGCTCGTGAAGCCGTACAGCTTCTTGAACATCCGGTGTGCAAGCTCGCCCTTAAAATCAGTTCAAGATTAGTACATGTTGGTATGCAAAGTATATCACTTACGGTTTGCGTTGTATATGAGTCCGTGGTTCCAAAAAGCCGTATTGTCGCAACATAGTCGCCCAACGCATGGAATTTGTATGTATTTAAGTTGAAAGTCTTCTTGCGGGGGCCACTCTGCGACGAGCTAGCTTTTCCGTTAATCTCTGTCTGTGCCTGTTGACGCCGCCACCGTGCAGCGGCCTCACTGGGTAATTCCTTGGTGTGAAATGTAGCACATGTGACTTTAATAAAATGTCGTAGTTCTGTACTGAGCATTATAAGCGACTTCTGGAAGAGCTCGAGAGAGCTGTCCGTATGTAGACGAAGCTTGGCGAAGGAGTGATATTCAGCAAGACGAAAGAGAAGTGTCATGATGGCAGCATCGTGCTTATCTGGGAAGAGACCCTCGAATGCCGGTATCGCACACTAAGTTCGTGTCATATGGGATTCAAATATTTCATGTTGACTCAATTTACCTGAATCATATCCTCAAAATGGCGGGCTGTACGCTCACTCATATTTGCGACGTCAGGGGGGAAGCGGCGGATTGCGTCCACACCGAAGGGTGGAATGATAGAGTATCTGTATAGTGTGTCATCCTCCATGCCAATGTTCAGGGACGCTACACACCGCTCATTAAGTGTCGCGGGTTTGGAGAGATCCAAGCTATGCAGAATGCGAACGAGATGTTTCAAGACTTGCTTCAAAACCCCAAGTTCGAACTCGTGCATGAAATCGACGACGATGCAAGGGAAAAGATTAAAACCGAGTGGTGAGAGGCGCTCAATAAATGCGTTCTAACGCAAATTAGGTCAGTTCGTGGCAAACTCGCTAGCACGACCTACAAGGGTTGGAACAAGCGACCACTCCTTGAGCAAGTCTTCGACCATCGTGCCTTTAACTGGGCTTCCAAGGCGATAGATTGCATCTCGTGCAGCGATGACTTTTGCGCGGAGATAAGTGCGTACTTGAGATACCCTAGCCTTTAGATCGTATACAAAGCCAACCTGCCAAAGCTTTGACTTCGGAATGAGACACCGCGGACACGGACAGTAACCTTTGTCTCGGATGGTCGCAAGAAGGATTCTAGAACACAGTTAGTACGCTATATACCCAAAATATGTACACTCAAACCCACTTTTCAGGATAATCTGCAGAGTATGTGAAAATCCTCGGATAGACACGACGATAGATACCATCATAGCATTTGACTACTATGCCATTCCGGTACGCTTCAATAAATTCATCGTCAAGTAATACACGCCAGACAGCGTGAAATAACTCTCGTTTGCAATGCGCAAGGACATCCGCATTACTTTTCCGTTTGAAGAGCGATGCGACAAGTTTCACGAGGGATTGCGGTAACTACACATGTGCTCAGCTTAGCATCGTCAGGATAGAATAATTGCCTTACAGGTGGGATCAAGGCAATAGGATGACATGCGCCGGAAGTCGGAGAAGAGCGAATATACTTCGAGAGATTTCCAAAGAAAAGGTAGATTGGCCAGGCAGTGGAGTGACCAAACTGCGCGAGGTGCGTTGAATCCGACCAGAGCATGATTCCAGCGACGACTCTCTCGAGCTGACAACCATCTTGTCTCTTTTGCTTTTGCACCTCGTTATGCGCCTCTATCCAAGCATCTGTCGAGTATAACTCGTCATATAGTCGCTGTTCTGGACTCGTTGGCGAGGGTTTCCAGATTCGTTTGAAAGGGCTAAGGTGGAAGAACTTTGCTATCGGCTCCGAGAACGCGGCAGATATGACTGACGTGAGAGACCGGTACATGAGATCGGGGACAACAAAAGTGTGACCGCCTGCTTCAGGTCGCCTCTCGCGTGTAGGGACGATAATCTCCACAGAAGTGCGTTTCCAATTATCCATCTCGAACTTGGAACTTGTTTCCTCGGTGTCGATACGAGCCCCTTCCTGCTTGCGTGACTCGTAGGACGCGTCAAAGCTGGAGAGGTCCTCTATCTTGAAACCTGGAGCTCGGAGGACGTTATGCACCAAACGATCGACTTCTTTATTCGACTTTTGGTTGCTCCCGGTTTCTCTCCACGTCATAAGCCCCCATATAGACATATTCGACCATGGCCACGGAGGAGCACGAGGGCCAGAGGGCCCATAGATGTCTTTGCAAGTGGAGGTATCGACAGCAATAGCGTCTTCTTGCTGAGGAGGCAGGCTAGATAAATCGTCGGCAGATACGAAGGAGTCGGGATCATATGAGGGACGATGACGATACTCCCGACCAATGCCGAACGAATTAAGCATTGTCTTTAGAGAATCGGCGACATGGAGGATGACTTTCTTTGGTAGAGAGGGTTGGCCCGTAGTATCTGCAGGTGGTACTGGAACGGCCGGTGGTGATTCAGGAAGTTGATCACGAAAACGCAAAGGTAGGCGGTGAGAACGCAGTGGGCGTTTTCCATCCGAGATAGCATCCTGTTGGCTTGTAGCCACTACGGGCGGGACCAGGGTAGATGGCTCATTCCGTGAAACACGACCGGAGGACGGTAATTCAGGGACCTGAATACTTTTCAAGCAAAACGTACGTGCCAAAACGTCCAAGGCACATACCTCATCCACTCTTACAGCCACCGCAGGAAGGGAGGTGGACTCCGTCCGAGTTGCTGCCATCCCCGCGCCTGGTGAGGTAGAAATTGCGCTACCGGATGGTCCGACACGTGAAGATGGCAAATCTGGAACCTGGACATAAATCAGCTGAGCAGACTTTGCCGTCTGACCTAGTATGCGTACATTGTCAGATTCGTTCTCATTCGCTATCGAAACCCTAGACCTCTTCGCGGATGGTCCTCCTAACGAGTGGTTAGAGGCCTGGCGTTTAAGCCGTAGCTCCCTCGCTCTGAGTACCTGCGTGTTTTGCCTTTGACTGTAAATTGAACAGTTATTTCGGTGATGGGATAGTCCACGCGACTCTGAAAATGTACGGGGACATGGTTCTCCACATTTAAATGGCAGTCCAGGAGTTCTCATAAGTGCAAGAAGTGACAACACGAGAATGAACAAATGGAGTGCGCGCATAGCCTAGAATGCGCCACTTGAGTACACGGTACAGCGTCCACTGGTTTCTGATGCCACAGCCGAAGGACAACGCGAGCAAGGAGAGGGGGAGTCAGGAAATTGCAGACAAGCTGGTGCGTCTGGTGCCACTTGGATCAATGAGAAAAGTCCTAGTGATGCCAATCCGGTGTTCCGCACCAGCCTCGACCCTACTAGTAGTTGCCGGTGAATCATTACTCAAACCTCGACGGATTCTAAACTCACGTGATTCATCCAAGACGCAGCCTCGTGATCAGTATGTAATCGCCTAGGTACCACGAGACCCGGTAAAAGATCCGCTGCAGCGCGGCATGTCTGACACGTTGGATGGATGGGCTTGCCCTCAAGATGGAGTGGAGCTGCACCGGTAACAGAGTCAACAACAAAGAAATTGCCCATAAAAGCGAACGTCAGGGATGACGGTGAACCCACTTCTGAGAGGTCGGTGAACAGTCCGAGCCTTCTAACCAAATTCAGTTTAACGTGTTGAGGCAAAAGGGTAAGGTTCAAGGAGGGGATCGGCTGCAGATATCCAGTGAGCCAGGGAAGCTAAAGTTGAAGACAGAAACGTACTAGTGTGTGATCTATGCGATCGTAGTCCAGTTTCCCTGTTGACTCGTCCGCGGAGCACAGCAGCGGCTGCGTGAGGATAACTATTTCTGTACTGGCACCCCCGGACGTTAAGTACATAAGAGACTTGCAGTGAGATCCGGTGCATGTCCTGAGACGACCTAGAGGCGTTGTCTAGATGAATTGACATCGGCGAAGAAGGCTGCACTAACTTTGCCAGTCCCGCTATACGACATGGAAAGTGATATTCGATTGGAAGATAAGACTGTGGTGGTATATGAATTCGTTCACCAGCTAGTTGTGAGTCTGTCTCTGTTTCTCCGTCCTGAGGATGGCGTGCGGACACGAAGCAGGGCGCAGCCTCGACCAATGCGGCGATGGTGTGTATGTAATGCTGACCAATCAATTTTGACTCGGAGAAGCTTCGCATGGCAGGCACTAGGCCGCTACAAAGACTCGAACTGGACCTAAGGAATCTAAAAGGAGAACGATTGCGGTGTGCGAGTGACGTTGTGTAGCACGGAGTTTCTGTGAGTCCTACCAGCATTTTGCATTTTGATCCCGATGCTCAATAGAACTGGGGAAAGAACCGCACTTAGCCACCGCCGTGTTCACCGTACCTGATAAGTCGATATAGTAGACGTAAATGTACTGACAACTCGATCCTAACAAGGGAATATATCACAAAGGACATCTCACCTAGAAGTGCCAGAGCTCCTCCTAGGAGTCCAGCGGTCGACCATGCCCAAAGGAAACGATTTACCTAGGGAACCAGCCGAAAAACCACACACTCCTGCTAATCCTTCGATCATTAGCACTGCCGCTACTCCTCAGAAGTCACGGAGATGCAGGAATCCAGGTCGTTCCAACCGATCTACGCATAGTTCACGATCTTCTTCTTTCAATGAAGGTGCGGCAGAGGTAATTCTTGGTTTCTTTCGAAGGGATCCAGACTTGCCGGACGAAGTCTGGAGTCGCTACGCACATGAAGATCCAAGCGTGCGCGAAGCAATCATATTGATGGACGCAAAAGATCCCGACTCGATCGTCGGAAGGAAGCTTGCAAGGCCAGGACTTTGGGGTGACGACGCCATTGAGGTATGCACTTACACCTCGACTTATGTCTAGCTAGCTCACATTAGAGTAGCAGTGCAGTGCATCGGATTGTCTGTGCGCCAAACGATCACGATCTGAGTCCCCCGAAGAATTAACTATGCTAGGAGATCACAAGGTATGTATTTGATGTGCGCCGACAGTTTTACACCTGACACGCAACCAGAATAAACGGCCGAAAGTTGTGAATCCTCATGAATCCGGCGAGGATGCACATGCGAGTACAGTGAGTAAAATCCTCAGAACGAGTAGTTATTTTACTGACCACATAGGCACTGAAGTTGGCGGCAGAGAATTAGCAGCACTTACGCCTGCTACGCTCTCAGTTAACTGTAGGCCAACATTTACTATGTACAGTACTGTATGTACCACACCGAGTACGGACGTCTTCGAGAGTAGTTCGTGGGAGGCTGTGACTTTGGACTCTGAATCGCCGCACGCCGTCTTGTCACGAAGATGCAATTTAAACTTCGAGACGTTGCTGCGGCTGACTACTACAAGCTAGTGACATTATCGTGCCAAGGGCATTGGTATTGTTCGTCTGATAGTATGTCACCCTATGGTTTAGTTCCGCTCGCCCGTTTATCTTAGTGTCTCCGTCGGCCACGGCATTTAAGACCGTTACTAGTATATTATTCGTAGATGTAGTATCATCATGGCTCATGCACGATTTCGTAGCAAGACAAAACCAAGTTTACAGAGAAGGGTATCTTACGGAGTCCCCATCAGTACTCCGTCACTTCATAGCCGTCAATATAGTAGGACTGAGGCGCAGGGAGTCTAAAAAGGAATGTGAAGAATATGAGAGACCACAGAGTCGTTCTGATGATGGATCAACATGCGCCGGTGCACGTAGAAAGACAGTTTTCGATGCAGGTAGTGGGACAGGCGGTTCAAATGTTTAGCCTGCCAGTGGAGATCAGTTGTCTGCATGTTTGACATCGAGTATCGAGGGACATACCTAATGATGACGTTCTTCACGGACAAGGAGCACAGATGACGAGCATGTTCGTCCGGCAAATGAGCAATGACAGTGTTGGTCCGTTCCCTACAAGGTTGCACTACTGCGCATGGAAAGATGGGTGCTCTGGGTGGGCAGGGAGGTGTGAGTTGTCGACAAAATTTGATAGAATAGCACGTACACTGGCATCAAGAGGGATAGTCTGGATAACAAAAGGAGTGTTGCCCGTTCTGCACGGTGACCGAATATCTATCGAACAGGAGAGACTTGGTCGGGGAAGGAGAACAGGGACAGACTAAATAGTACTCAGGCGGGATCGAGGCAGAGAAACACGAGACTGAAGCGTGTGGGGGGTTAAGCAAGGAAGTAATAGAAGACGGAAATGAAGTGGGGGACAAGGTCAAATTGTATGACATGAGGATATCGTTCTTACCTTGCAGGGTAGGGGGCGTCAAAACTTGAGCTCTCTCGTTGGTAAGAACGTGACAGAAAAGCCGTCGCTTTCGCTTTCGCAACAAAAGGTAGAGAGTTCTCCGAGGAGGGAACAGATTGATTCTCGGAAATGCTGGCGCACGGCTGTCCTGCTTCAAGTTCGTGGCAGCCTTCAGTTGAAACTAAGCGAGCGAGAGGCTCCACATCTTGAGATATTGGCAATCCCAGTGGGTTTCAATGATGTGTAACGCGTCTCAAGTTGATGGCCAGACTCACCTAGAGTCACATACTCAATTCGCCGTGATCATCGCTCGCCCTATCCGGCAGGTTCGTGCACTCGGCTGCTAGGCGTGGTCAAAGATGCACAGGGGGAACCAAGAAAAGGTTGAGGGCCCATCGAAGACAAGCAGATGGTGTAAAAAATGGACAGAGCATCAACGCGAAGAAAGCATTGATGTTGCCTCCGCTTGTGCCATGCGTAGTGTGGATTAGGCCGGATGGATCATCAGACGCGTCTTCAATGAAATCTCTACTAGTAAGTCCACGTCACTGAAACCCGGTTTATTATTATTATTTTACCTCTTTATAACGCATGCCAGTGTTGTAACTCCCAGGTCTGACTTGATTTCGGCAAGATCCGTCTGAGTTTGGACTGAAGCTGGTCAGCAGCAACGATTGCGGTTGCTGTGCTCATCTCGAGTCGCGAGTACACTCACTCGTTTTCGTAGTTCCCGGTGTACACCATCGACCACTAACTCCAAACCTCCGGCAGCATACCGGCCTATTGACAAATGCGGCGTACCATGTATCACAGACTTTCCAAATCCATAAAACGAAGAGCCCCATTTGGCCTTTCACGTATAGAATCTCTCGCCAATCAAACCGCATCTCCGCTCATTGTCATAGGTATCCCAACATATTGACTTACATATTGATCGGCGGATGAATGGATCTTTCGTATTTGCTACCTCCGTCAACCCTGTTGGTCAGAAGCCTAAACGGCCTGCTCGTCGGACTCCGTGGATCTCGCTGCGCCCGTCAACTCTGCTTGCCAAACACCACAAATCGCTTGTGTGCCCGACTCGGTGGATTTTTGCTTTTATGTCTGTTGACCTGCCAAAAACATAAACGTGTTTGAGTCGGACTCCCGATCCTCTGCAGTTGTCGCATGGTTTATATCAGGTCAGCCCACTAGTGTTTGCTTCGTTTGACTGACTCTCCTGGGCACAAAACTAGATTACTCCGGAGCTCATCAGAATAGGTAGGTGCCACATTACGTGGATGTGGGCAAAGTTTGGTCCAGTTCGTCCAGAGTTTGAACGAGCACCTTAGGATTAGCCAAGTTACACGAACACGACAGCGGTTGGACATATAGGTAGCTCTGCGCCGCAGTTGGCGCTTGCCTCGCCGCCACCAAAAGTGGTGTGCATCGTGTGCATCATGTACCTATTATGTAATGGATTAACATGACCCTTCGCAGCCAGTGGATTTAGCAATCGGAGAGTCGACGTGTGAAGCTGGAATGTTAACCCGTTTCTTTTCGCCGTGGCACTCGGTCACCATTACAGACAACGACGTATATCAAAATCGTACTTCCCGGTCGAAATTGTACAGAGGTTTTCAGTAGTACAGGAATTGTATGAACATACTATTAGCTTCACTCAATCGACCTTCGCGTTTCCCACTTTCCGTGTCGCAACACGTTCAGGATCTCCAGGAGGACATCTGTCTGCTTCGTTTGCGCAGCTTTGATGTCCTCCAGCTCTCTTCGTACCGCCTCCGAGCTCTCCATTTTTGGACTCTCACTGAACTCAAATGGCGCCTGAAGACGAGGACGCTTGGGAACACGACGCAACCAGTCAATTATAGGCGCTGACTTCGCACTCGTTGGAGTATTGATCAATATTCCCCCAGAGCGGCGGTGTGGAGTCTAGTCGTGCGCTGGTTACAACATTTGACATAACTCATGATATGTATGACCTACCTGTGGTAAGGAGTCGTTATCGTCATCGTCGGGTCGGCTTCTCTTTAAGCCGATGAGGCCAACTGTATGGCCTAGATCGGATGTGATGCCAGGGTTAGCGTTGGATACGGCTGCGCTCTCGTCCGCGTTGTCCACGTTGTCCGCGTTGTCCACGTTGTCCGCGTTGTCCACGTTGTCCGCGTTGTCCACGCCGTCCACGTTGTCCGCGCCGTCCGCGTTGTCCACGTCGTCTGCGTTGTCCGCGATGTCTGCGTTGTTCGCGTTGTTCGCGTTGTGCACGTCGCCCTGCGATCAAATGTGAGAACGTAAACGTGGAAAACAGTAAACCAAGATTCGCACAAAAGCGCTTGTGTCGAAAGGAAGGCCAGCGATAGTTGGCAAGAGGCCAGGCATCACAGGCATGCCAATCTGGCTATAAATGTAGCGGCCATTCTCATCGACTGGCGCACCTTGTCCAAAACCTCCCCACCTAGGTTGACCCATCGAGTCATAGGACATACAAGATGGGGGATTAGAGGGTGGCGAGGATGGACCTGGGACATACTCAGGATCACCAGGTAGTACCCCGGGACGGTTCTGCCGCCAAGGCATAGGTGATAGAGGATGACTTGTTCTGATGTGAAGGCCCGGGCGTTCACCTACAAAATGAGTCTCTGCGGCGCTCTCAATATATTAGACATCCCTGCTGCTAGTAAACAAGGACACATTACGCTACCTGTTTCTGCATAATCGCATTCAAGAGTCGCGCTTACCCAAAAGTATGCTTAGCTCCACATGGTGTTGATCACTCGCCGAGTAAGTTGTGGCTCTGAGGTCGAGTCCGGCTCCGATGAGGACATGTGAGAAACGGAAAGTCCGCGCGGCCGGCGAATTTGCGCCGGCGAGCTTATCTTAGAAACCAATTCGCAATGCAATAATCGAGGTAGGATTTCTCAATCTAGCGCTCATGTTATCCCTTACGATCGTTTGTTATCTATTCGTACATCAACTAACGGATGCAACATAACTTCAGCACGCCCAATGGCATTCCTGTCCCATACGCGAGCAAGACGGATGGCCCTGGGTCACCCAACGCTCGCCTGCCCTCACTACCGCCACCTCGACATATGTACCTATCCTACATCCAGTAAGTCGCGACATCTTGAATGTAGCTTAACCCGTCAGTTCTCCCACGAGTGGGACAGGACACGCAAACAGGCCAGCTGTTCCATGTCGAACGGTCAGTATCCGCCATCAATATCCCATGGAACGTGAGATTCACCATCTGTTCTGTTACGCCAACTAACATACTCCTCTGCGTATTTCCAGTACCCTCCAGCGCTCTGGTAGGTGGCAAGGAAGGTCATCTCTAGCACGACGATCCGCTTATCCAGGAGGTCGTGCGCTTTAAGGAAGCTTTTCACGTTCATGAACAGGTCCTTCCAGAGAATCAAGACAACAAGGTTATTGCGTTTCACGACTTCCTTCAAAACGGGTGCGTGGGAGCGCGCGATCATCAGGGGAAGGGAAATGTGGGTAAGTTGGGTAAGCGTAGAGATACTGATGGATTTTCCTTCGGGGAAAGGCGAGTTCCATGTGTGCTTGATATGAAGGTGGGTGACACGATGGCGAAAGACGTCAGTGTCAGGGATGAAGATAAATTTACCATCGAAGATGGATGTGAGTTCGACAGACAATGCACAGAGGTTAGAAAGGCCCGGAGCGACGAGCAGTTCCAGCACGGGAGCCATAGAATGTAAGTTGTTGGGCATCGACAAACTCAGTTCTTCGATGTCTTGACAAATGCGTAAAATGCCTGCAGAGGTCTGTCGTGTCACCGCTCCCCCAAATGTTAGCTGCTTGACTCTAGACCTTGCAAAGTCAGGCCGAGAGCAGATCGACCTCAGAAATAGCCTGGCAGCTCGGTCTCTGCCCAGATACACCGTGCGATAGAGAATAGGACAGAGCCTGTGCAGTTCTGTCAGGTCGTGGCGTGCCCATTCGAAGATAGAGTTATCACTGACCATTCATGAACCCGTTTAGCCACCAAACAGTAGGAGTGCGCCCCCTGGTGCGCAGTGCACAATAGAAATATAGCACGTTCGATTTCAGAGGGGAGGCGACGTCTCGACATCATACTACTAGGACATCCGAAGGAGATAACCAAGGCAAGTTTTCGGATATCCCAATCTTCCAACAGCTAATTTTGTTTCTTTGCTCATTGAAGGTGCGCGCGCCCGTTGAAAGTCCCCGCATCAACAATCCCCCATCGAGACACCAGATCTTGGCGGCGCACAGGGATAAACACAAACGGCAAGTACTGCCGCCCCCTACTTGGGCAACGACACTGACACCGAGGCTGTACACAAAAAATAGTTTTGGAGTAGTACGGTACGCATCTCCTTTAGTTTTCATCTTTCTCGTGGTCCACTGACCTCCAACGACCAGATTACGGCCATGTAGATCCGGATACGCTTCTGTCCTCAACTCCCGCTTCCCTGGCTGCCACCATCAATCTATTCATTGATCCATGGCCCCCCGCTTCAGCTTGGTAGACTGAAATTCTGGATTTGGTTAGAAATCTCTCCGGACCGACCAGGGACCTCTCAAAACTACAATTCAAAATGCTGATTGGCGGTGTGCTCGAGTTCCCCGCTCTCCCGTCTCTTCATTTGGAAGTGGTTTCACCGATCTTATTTTTCCATGTCTGATCAGCCGTTGACCCGAGCTTACCACAATCACCAATTATATCACGAAATACATAGTATTATTGATGTTAATTTTATATATACAATGTTAATTTTCTGGCAAACCTCGCCGAGAAGGGTCTGGTCGCTCCATGGCTGCACTCCTGCGCCATCATCTCCGTCATGACGCAACCTATCCCTTGCGCAATGGGAGTTCATGGAGCCTTCCAGCTCCGTCTGGACTGCTCCTGCCAGCATCTCACTGAGCACGGTTTTTTGTTTCTCGTCTTTAGAGCTCCTTATCCGACTTGCTCGTGTTTTTCGCTAGGCGGTCCCTCGGAGTCTGAGGCTTGCCACAATCGCTAGTTACGTCAGGAAATACATAACTGGCACCAATTGCCAGTGGCGTCCACGCATTCTGTGGCTAAGATATACCTAGCCACCAATTGCGTAAGGTTTTTATATCAAACTGGGGAGCGGAAATGTTCCGTCCGAGTGCTAATACATGATAGACTTTGCGTCACTTCAATGCCGCAGGATCCGCTGATGGAGAGTTAGAGTCGTGACTATAGATGACTAAAAAGTGGATGCAAGGTGCCTCTCTTCGCTACAGGCCACGCTGACACCGTGACTCCCATCATGCCCACACCAGACGCTTGCGGGTCCGACGACACTTCTGCTGCTTCAAGTTCTCTCGTCACGGCTTGCAAACGTCGGATCACTGAGCTCGAGGAAGAACTTCTAAGCACTAAGCAACGTCATGCAAAGGCCAATGCACGGTAAGCCTCACAGGATATTCTGCGTTTACACCACAACCGATGGACGTTCAACTTCGCCCAGACATGTAACGACCGTACTAATGGGCCGCTGTATCCGACGACTTGTCTCACTTACTGACCGCGTTGACGATCTTGTCAGTGAAGCCGACCGCCGTGCCTGCCTTGATGGATCAGAGACTTCGAGTCCATCTGAAGAGTGAGTCGTGGATTGCTACACCTCGAGAGGATTACCTGACATTTTTTGTAAGGGAAGACCGCCTATACGCTACATACAAGGAGCTGATTCGCTGGCAGCCGACTCTTCGAACCCTGTTCAACTCTCAAGATGATCCACACGAGCTCTCCAGGATATATAAAGATGTGATTTATGAACTTATGCGCTCTCGTCATTGCTGATATCTGTCTTACAGCTCAATAAAGGCGCAGACTCGGCACGAGGCGATGATGCAGCCAGTTTGAAACCAGCTGTCATCCACTGGCTTATGTCGGCACACCCAGTCCCAGAACCTCGATTAGACCCCTCTAGCAAGGATGGGCGTGGGTTTGACCACGATGTCACTGGGAGATTGCTGTGCCCGGTTGATTACGATTGGAACGATCCTACGTAAGTGGTGTACCCTAACCTCTCTTGATTCCCTTATTAACTGCTGTTTAGGCATCGTGCGGGGGTCCGAGATTGTCATGCCGACTTCACGGTGACGGCTGACTCTTGGCCTGCTTTCTTATACGAGGACGGGAAATATGACCCCGACGATCCAACCCGTGGTTTTCTCAAGAATATGCTATTAGTTAAGGTCCGTGGATTTTTTCCCTTCGTGTAGATGGCTGATCGTCTCCGAGGCCTTTAAACATATCTTTACATCGCCGAGCTCAGCCACTAAGATGGATGAGACCGCTCATCAGAGGCCAGAGAAACGACGGAAACGAGATGGCCATCGCACCCGTTCTCATGTAGCGTCCTTGCTGGGAATGAACACCATTTGTCCCCGCGCCATTGCCTATATCGCTGTGCAGGTATGTATCACACCGGGGTCTTGGCTTCACACTCATCTTTTTTAATCCCTTAGCTCCGCTTTGCACTCTCAAACTGTAGTAGCTGGTGCCCCCTAGATGGGGAGTTCAGCTACCCAGAATTCTACAACAATATCGTGATCTTCTTTGAGAACGCCGGGACGCCAGAGGACAAAAGGAGAAACGCTGATCTTTTATCGTGGTGGACTCAGTACGCCCTCCCGAAGTCCGAGTGCAATTAATGTTCTCACACGTCACCTAGGTTAATTATTGGAAGAAATGGTGGGGTTGTGCGTCGTCCTCAAGAACGAGAGAAGATGTCTGTGGCGATGTCGCTTCTACGACAACGTGGTACGGTTACTACCCCTCAAACATGCCCCAGCGCCAGCAATGGTACGGACTGAATTCGAGTTAGCATTTGGTTTTTGTATACCAGCGTTGTACCATATAGTATGTACTAGGCTGTAAATCACCATTTCCCCCCCTCGTTCTGAGTCCTGAGTAAATTAGCTGGCATACCGAGAGAGCTCACATCATTGAGGTCAATGACCCCTGCACAACGATGAGGCGGCAGTTCGCCACAAACCACAAATTTACATTGATGCTCAAGCAGGAAGGAGCCGAACACGACGCCCAACGATGGGCCTAATAACACCAAATGTGCAGGTACCGACATTAAGGGCACGGGCAGTCTTCCTACACCAGTGACAGTGGTACGGCGTAAGTTCTATCGAAATCATGGTAAGTAGCCTTACTGTCAAAAAGACGGTGCTAAACGGTAAAACAGTAAACAACCCTCAAGGGAGGTCAAGTACATCTCGTATGACAGGCCTGATACTTTACTCGATATTTGTGGCGTCTCAGGAAAAGCTGCCGGAATGTGGACGAGTGGTCCGTTTTATGGGGTCGCTGTTGCGATGTGGATTTGGGTTTGATCGACGTCGTTGGTTGGAGTACGCCATCTCGTGGCTAGTTACTTGTAAAACAATTGATGGTGCCTATGGCACGTGGAGCAAACCATTAGAATGCGAATTTCGTCTGGGACTGGTGCCCTTTGTCCCATGGCCGAGGTCCTATGACAGGCTTATCTAGAACAGGTATCGTGCGATTGCACATGTATCTGAGGCGGCGTCCACCCACCCTTGGTCAGCCATCACCGATTAGGTTGACACGCACCGGGGCGCAAAGCGTTAGCAGACCTGATATATATCTGCCCGGCCCAAATGCAAAATTGTACCCCCGATGTTTTCGATGGGGATTACAATCTAATTATATAACCTGCCAGAAAAAAAATTTTCCCTGTGATGTACCATCTCGGGCCGCTCTTTCATTTCAATGCCCAAATTATCATGAACCCGACTGTCTTGTCAACCTCCCCACTCTATCATATGCGCTGACAAGGCCTCCTGAAAGATTCAGCTGGACTACCCAGCTACCTCGGGAACGCCGCAACTCTTTGCTGTACAAATGCGTTGTTGCTTAAATTAGATGTTTAGGCAACTTTTCCCAACGGTTGATTGTGTTCGCATTGCCCTTTCCATCCCTAGAGTGTCACTCAATTCCACCATCTAGTGATGAGTTCCCTCTTCCATTCGTCGACCACGCTCTGAAAACCAATCCCACATTCCTGGTGTGTTTATCAAGTCGTACGACGTAGTGGAGCAGCCCTCAGCGCCTTGCGTGAGGATGAACAAGAGTGTATACGGAGCGATTCGAGAGAGATAAGCCCGGACTGCCGCATGACTACGCGGGGGTTTCACATAGCTGTCTGGCAGTTTAGGCACCGCTTAGTGGGTGGCTTCCGTTCACGCATGTTTCAAGTACCTCACTCCAGGACAGATTTCGTCTAATGAACGGGGCAGTTAGGCGTGAACTGCAGAAGGGCCGGACAGTCATATGGGCGATCATTCCTTTCTCCTGCCTGCTTGCGTCGCACGAGACTCGGGACAGTTGGACCTCACCCCCTGCCACAGGACTTCGGAAGCCTGCCCCCTTTCGGTCGCATTCATCACACATTCACACACCACACCACACTAGATCCCACCCACGCCACCCACACGCGAAGCATATTCCCGTCGTCTGTCCATCATCGAACCACTTCCTTTTCAATTGCTGGTCAGCTATTCTCGCGTTTGATTGTAGACGAGGGCACGTGCACGC